>JAUUED010078375.1:0-10384 GCA_032361865.1 Panulirus pascuensis | reverse complement strand
TCCGAAGCGTTCGCCAAAACCATACTTGCCCACGTATCGTGTATAAGAGCCCTAAGGGATTGTAGGTGTATAAATTGGTCTGGGTAAAAGTGGCTTGGTCTGCTTTGTATATGTTGTGTAATAATGTGGGTGTTTTCATGTGCCGGAGGGTGTTGGGGATGTGGGTGAAAAATACCTTTCCAGTGTCTCTGAAAGATGTTTACAATGTCTTGAGGATTTTGGTGTTGTTTTCTTTTAGTCCGTTAAAGTCTGTTTTAAGTGTCCCCTTAAATCTTCTGATTTGTTTCTAGAAGTCTTGTGGGGAAATATTGTTTCTTTCTCAGTTGTGTTGATTAGTGATTTCTAATGTCTATTGTGGTCTTCTGTTAGGCTTTTGAGTGTGTGGTGACGTAGGGAGGTGAGGTCCTACTGAACTAGGCCTAGCCGATGTTTCTGGTCGAACCGTCTGCGGTAGCACGAGAGGAGTCTTTTTGTTTTAGCAGAAGGAACGAAGGAGTACCTCAGTTTATATGTGGTTTTTGGTATGCATACATCAGTAGCATGTATGGTTGTCTGATGTATGTGTTCTATTTCTTTATGTATTAATGTGATTGGATGGTTTTCGTAGTTGGTGGTGTAAGTGCGATTATTGAGAGTGTTTTTGAAATTGCCCCAGTCTGCCTTGTTGTACTGATAGTGTGAGGGTGATGGGATGAGTATAGGGTTAGATAAAAGGTGGAGTATAAGAGGGATGTGATCGGAGCCGCTTTCGAGCCCTGGAAACAGAAAGTGATGGAGGAAATTGATGGCTCTGTTGGAGAAGACTAGGTTTGGTCTGCCTTTTCCTCCTGCGCCAGTAAAGTAAGTGTGAAAGTCAGGTCCAAGAAAGTTGAGGCGTTTGAGGGAACAGGTCATCACCGTGAGCATTGTTTCTGTTGTGGTGGTCAAATGCTCTGTGGATAGCGTTGAGGTCGGCTAGAAGATAAACAGGAATATATGAGTGATTGAAGACTGTGTATAGGTCGTGTAGTGGGATGTTTGTACTGGGATGTGCATATGTGGTGCATAGGATGATACAGCCTTGTAATGTGTTTAGCTTTACAGCTAGAAAGTGTTGAAAATGCCAGGAAATGGTTATTAATTCATGGTCAGTTGTGGAGGGATGAGTCGGTGGAGTTCAGGGTCTGTCTAGCTGCACGAAGTTGTTCCCTCCTTCGCGAGCACTGTCCAGACACCGCAACGTGTGGGCCTGTGCAGTTAGTTCAGAGTGGCGTCTGGGCCTTGCACTGTCGAAAGCAATGACCAACTTCAGCACAGTGGCTGCAGGTCTCTTTTTCGTGTTTGCAATTTTTCGTTTCGTGCTCAAATTGCAGGCATTTGAAGCACTGTAATATTTCAAGGAATTGGCCTAGTTTTACGTTCTTGGCCTGTATCAAGATCATGGGGAACAGAACCCTACGAGAGAGCAAACGGTCAGCGTCGGTTGGGTTGGTACATTGGATTTTTAAGGAGCGTGGTCTAGGCAGTTTAAAAACGTCTGTGACGTGTATTCCGCTATTCTCCTGGTTAATAGCTTCGGCAATCTCTTCAGGAGTAAGGGATACGACGGAGTCGTCAACATTGTTGCCAGGAGGGGGCGGTCATAGATTAGTTGGAAGTTTTTGCTGGACAGGGTTTCAATCAATGATCTAGAGAGGAGTACGTTAAGGTCTTCGTCTTTATCTAAGCATACTTTGTAGATTTGTTTGTTGTTTGGAAATTGAATTACTCTACTCGGACGGATTTCCGTAGCCTGGTAAATTTCGGTTAGTAGCGCGGTTGTAGAAAGTGGGGGAGAATCTGGTTTCGTAAATCTAATACGGGTGTCGGGCGGCATGGTGTCGGCATCAGTGACTAACGCCGAGAAAGGGAGACACGACCCCACACCAGGGAAGCCCGTGCGTTATCACAAGGTACCCTGGTGGTTGAGTAAGTGTGTAAACTATGCAGGCCGCATGGACAAAGAGCCTGTACCACGTAAAGCAGGAACAGGTCCAGATCAAGCCTCCTCTCCTCAGGAAATAAATTTCCAGAATGGAGCGGGGAAGCGTGAGCAGACTTGTTCAAGTCGCACGATCGCAGATGTGATGAGATGGTTTATGATGAGCTGGCGCGTCAGAACGGGCCGAGCGGGCAGTATGGCTAGCCGGGTTGGGCAGGGTGTGCGGAGAGGGTGGCGGACACGACGTCGAGGCGTCGGATCCTCACGGACTTGGAGTCTTCCGTAGCTGTCTCCTGCGAGAAGGACCAACGCAGGAGACGACGCTACTATCCTTTTCTATCTCCTCTCCTCTTTCTTCTTCCTTCTTCCTCGTTGATGACTGTCTACATGGGATTTGGCGGGAGATCTTCCTCAGGTCGCGATCGCGTGGTCTGGAGCGCGTGGGGTGGCTGGCTCGGCAAGCACTCACAACCCGACCTGGGTGAAGGCTAACGGAGAGACAGTCTCATCCCAAGCATCTCTCTCCTTTAGAGCCTTTTCAACATAAAAACCTGTCTCTAATGTCTCTCTCTCTCTCTCTCTCTCTCTCTCTCTCTTGTGTTCAGCCTCTTTGATCCCAAGCCTCTCTCTTCTTCAAGACCTGACTCTCATCCAAAGCCATTCTCTCCTGTCCACCCTTTCTCATCCCGACCCTTCCTCTTTTTCACAGCGTCTGTCTCATCTCATACCGCGCTTTCGCATCCATCAACCCACTCTTCATTCTCATGACCGGCCTCTTTCTTCTTACCATCATCGCTCTCATATCCCAAGCCTTTCTCTCGTCTAGCCCCGTTCGCATCCCCAGCCTCTCTCTCGTGTCTACCTTAATTCTCATCCCACGCCAGTCTCTTGTGTCCAGCCTTTCTCATTCCACCCCCCTCTCGTGACCAACATCGGCTCCTTCACACCAAGCTTCTCTCTCCTTCACAGCCTCACTCTCCTCTTTAGTCTCTCTGTTGTCTACCCTTTCTTATCCCAAGCCTCTCCCTCACAGCCTCTTTCTCATCTCAACTCTCAACCCACGCTTTTTTCTCATGACCAGCCTCTCTCATCCTACTAATGTTGCTTTCATTCCAAACCTCTCCCTCATCCAGCCTCGCTCTCATCCCCGAACTCTCTCGCTTGTCAACCCTCACTTTCAGCCTAAGTATTTTTCTCATGTCCAGTCTCTCTCATCCCAAGGCTCTCTCTTTTTCACAGCCTCTGTCTCATCCGACGCCTCTCTCCGGTGTCATACCAAGCCTCTCTCTCTTTCACAGCAACGCTACTAACTCAAGCTTCTTTCTTGTAACCAAACTCACTCTCAACCCGTCTCTCTCACGTGACCAGCCTCAGTTTTCTGACCAACATTGTTCTCGTATCCCAAGCCTTTCTCGAATCCATCCTCACTTTTATTCCCAGCCTCTCTCTCGTGTCAACCCATATCACCTGCTTTGAGAGAGTATGTAAGAATTATCACATCATTCTTCAGTGTCAGGAATAATATAGGCATGGTAAGTCGGGTGGCTGGAACTTAAGTTTATTTCTATTTTTGCCTTTATAACAGAAAGTGAAGGAATGCGTGTCGTTGGTGATGGGATGCATGACATATTCATGTTCATTCTACCTTATGACTCCGATAAAGATTATTTCAGGGATATTCCTGCAAAGTATTTTTTCTACCTATTTTCCGTCCAGCGTGTTGCCGGAGGGAGTGGAGGGTGGGGAGAGAGCCTTTGCTTTGCTATCCTTTTCTTCTACTGCTGTTAAGCGGAATGCATCGCCTAGACCTTGGGTCTGTGTGGTCTGTGTTTCCATGTAACTCCAAGCCTTTCTCTCGCCTGGCCTTGCCTCATCCTTAGCTTATCTCTCGTAGCAACTCTTGCTGTCGCCCTAAGCCTTCCTTTCGTGTTCAGTCTCTCTCATCCGAAGGCTATCTCTCCTTCACAGCCTCTCTCATCCGATGCCTCTCTCGTATCCACCCTAACTCTCATCCCAAGCCTCTCTCTCATTCACAGTCTCTCTCTCTCCTCTAAAGCCTCTCCCTTGTAACACTTCTTTCATCCTAAGCCACTCTATCTTTCACGACCGTTCTCTCATCCAAGGCCTCTCTGGTGCAACCCAACCCTCATCACAAGCCTCTCTCTCGTTACCAGCTTCTCGCAAAGGAAGTGTCTTTGTCGCACAGCCTCACTCCTCTCCCAAAGGTCCGTCGTTTCCAAGCCTCTCTCTCTCTCTTGTCCAGCCTCCCTCATCCCAAGCCTCTCTCTCCTACAAAACCTGCCTCTCATCCTAAGCCTCTCTTCTCACACGAAGAAATCAAATAGACTTGACACGAATATAAGATCCATCCGAAATATAATAGCCTAATTGTATTGCTTGGTAAACAGTGAACAATTTGTTATCATTGGTTTAACAGAAATATTTCTGAACACGGAAAACAGCGATCTAATTAGCGGGTACAACTTGCCATACCCATCTTTGTGTTACACTGAACTCAGCCCGTATCCCCTGCCACTTTCTCACCCCGAGAAGGCATCCTCCCCATCGTAATCCAAGGCAGTGAGCCAAGTATCACTGTGCCGTAGGCCCTGGTACTGGTTCACTCAGAGACCAGTTGTACAGGATTCTTTCCCCATCGAAAGGGTGACCTCAGAACTCAACCTGGCCTTTGTGCGACCGGACCTTCTCAAGGATCCTTAATGTTCCACTAATTGCCTATTTATTCTTTTTTTCGAGGCAATACCTTTGTTTTGTGCATGCTTTCATAGAATTTTCTTTTTGTGACAGAGTTTGTCAACCCTTGGTAGCGGGGTTTCCCCCCACTACCATGGACCGCCCGAAACCATCACCCTTCCATGGGAGGAGTGATTGTGATCACCGACCTCCGCCCAATTTGTGACCCCACACGGAACAGGATCAACTCCATTGGCAGCTCAACCTCTTTGTGATACGTAAAGTAATTGACGGACGCCAATGGGAGGTTCAGGATGCTAGGAAACTGGCAAGTGGTGGCCTTGTTGTAAAGGCTAAGATGGCTTCCAGGTGAAAGACCTAAAGATGACTCAGTTACATTCCCACCCAGTTCTGGCTGCCATCCCTGTTAACATGAACTCTTGCAAGGATGACATCTGTTGCAAGGATCTCATGTACATGGAGGATAGTGAGATCGTTGCGGGATTGGCAACTGAGGATGTAATTCCTGCCCGACATATCACACGTTTTGTTAACGACAAGCGAGAGAATACGGCAACCGTTGTTTTGACCTTCGGACGAGCAAGGCTCCCAAACAAAGTTGCAGTAGGATACGAACGTTACTCTGTAAGACCTTACATTCCAAACCCTCAGCGCTATCTTAAGTGCCTAGTTATGGACGTGGGGAGACATCCTGCCGTTTTCCTCTTCCCAGTTGCGGCAAATACGCGGAAGAGGGTCACATGGCAGAGGAATGCGCATCACGGTACGTCAAGTGCGTTAACTGTGAGGCAGATCACCCTAGTTCTTGACGCAATTGCCCTCAGTGGTTGAAGGAAAAGAGGATCTGCACAGTTAAGGCAAACGAATACATTTTCTGTGCAGCAGCAAGGAAGAGGGTTTTGGCGTCCCAGAAGACACCAAAGCCAACACATCCTTGCTGGTGTATTGAAAAAGAAACCCCAGATGTGTGACCAAGAAAGCCAGACCGACCTTCCTCCTGTAGCAGATACCACCAGCACTCCTTCTGATGATAATGAAAATGTCAGTGACGATTCCTTGCCTGACCTCGAGCTGTCAACACGGATAAAGACACCAACCTACGTTAAAGCTACGGGCTCTCAACACGTAACTGAAAAACTAAGGAAAGGAAGACACACGTTAGATTTAACAAAAGTAGTAAACAAGACAACAGAAGTAATAATCAGGATAACAACAAAGGCCGTAGTTAGTGGCATGTCGTGGTGCCTCTGGCTCCATCATATCATACAGAGAGAAGTAGCAAGGTGGAATCTGAGCCATCCACAAATGATGCCACTGCCAGAGTCAGGAAAAGGCCCCCGGATCCCATAACTCATAAGACAAAACGGTCTCAACACACAGGCTACTCCAGTACCCCTTGAACATCACAGTCAGTGTAATATAATGGAACTACAGAGTTTTAGGAATAAACGCGCGCAATATCTGTGTTTTTCGTATAATACAGGCCATCCGTTGTTTGTCTACAGGAGACGAACTATACTAGACATATCTGGGAATGGGTAATACTGGAAGACTATCATTAGTATAGAAGAGATGAAGATCACAGTGTAGCCATTTATGTTAATAATAGTTCAGCCCAAACAAAGGTGACTGTGAATGCTACTCTTGAAGCGGTCGCATGTAGGGTAAAATTCAATAACACAAATCTGCCCATTTCTTCTGCCTATTGTCCCGACGCCAGTGCACTAGATGGCGATCAACTAACGCACTTTTTGACCAATTACCCCACAAAAAGGTAATCTTAGGAGACCAGCGCTCATCATCATCATCATCAGAGGGGAAGTCTGCGGATCGATGGTAGAGGAGACCAAATGGCAAACCTTATTCTGTATTCAAATCTCTTCTGAACGATGGAAGTGCGACTCGCGTAGACGATCGGACAGGCAATACGTCGGCGACAGATCTGTAAATATGTTCTCCTCATATACTAAGCGACACCGAGCGGGGTACATCTGACGACCTTTGGAAGCGACCACCTACCAATCTCTATATCTTACACGTGCCGCCACCCCAGTGGACACAGCTAATATCTTCATCCAATATTTCTGTAACGTCAGCAGTTCGGCCAACGATGACCATAGCTTTTTACGCCATGAGCAGTTGGCCGAACAAAACAATATTGTCTTTACCATTGAAGAACCCAGTGTAACATACAATAAAGAATTCAGCATAGGAAAACTTCTTGCCCTAAAATCCTGTAGAGGTGCATCTCCCAGACCATCTAAGATAACCAATTCCATGATCCAACACTAAGCAAAAGAAAATTCATGAAAGTTACTGCGTGTTGTTAATGACATCTGGACCAATCAAAATTTCCCGAAGGCAAGGCGCTTCGCCCATGTCGTCCTCATCCCTAAGAGGAAAAGTCTCGGGACCCCAGATTCGTTTCGACCTATTGCGCTAACCACTTGCCTATGCAGAGTCATGGAAAGAATGGTCAACTATAGGTTAATTTCCTCGTAGAGTCAAGAAATTTACTAAATATGCAGTAACTTGGCTTCCGTAAATACACAAGCAAACTAGACCATTTGGAAAATTTAGAAAATAGTATCTTAAAGTCATTTTCAAAGAGAAAAGAAAATCTAATTGCAGTGTCTCTTGATAATGAAAAAGCCATGTGACATGACTTGACGAAATGGACTCCTAATGAAACTGCATGCTTAAGGTTTTAGAGGTAACTTGCCAACTTTTTTCAAAAAATTTTTAACTGACATATCGTTTTTTGCCAAACTTACATCCTAAAACGTTATACCCAGTCCTTTTGTGAAGGAAATAGAGTGCCACAAGGAAGTGTGCTCAGCCCAACTCTTTTTATGATCATGTTCAATGACATTCAGTCACCGGCATCCGTCCCAAAAACCTTAAATACTCACTGTTTGCCGACGACTGTGCCGTGTGGCACTCGTCCAAAAATGCACTGTTGTCGGCTGGTAGCATTCAAGACGTCCTTGGATCCCTCCAACAATGGGCCTTACAGCGGGGTTTTAAGTTATCACCTGCTAAAAGTATTGGTGTAATCAAAGAAAATTAAAAATAGAAATCCCAAAGGCAAATAACTGTAGATAACCAACCGATACCTTTTAAAAATTCAGTAAAACTTTTGGATTTCGTACGTTGCTGAAAGACTTAATTGGAAAGCACATACTGACCACCTAGTGGAAAAATTTTCAGTGAAACTGAATATCTTGAAATGCTTAACTAATGGCCAGTGGGGTGTCGACAAAAAAATCTTTATTAATGGTGTACAAGTCCCTGAATAGGTCAAAATGATATCATGGCTCACAGATATATACTTCGGCAAGTGACCACACCTTTAGGAGACTGTGTGCAATTCAGAGCAATAAGCAGCAAACACGATCATCGTTAGAATGGAAGTGGAAGCAAATGTACCTTCCCTCCCATTTCGCCAAGAGCAGCTAAGTCTTATGTACGGTACTGCGACGGTCAGGAAACGGAACACTAACCAGCCTGCTTGGTGCTCAGCCGTCCAAGTATGAGTCATTCCTTTGGAGAGGCGCAGGACAGGATCACAATGCTAGCAGCGCCGCCTATAACCTCCTAGTCATAAGGGGCGCTGCACCCCTGGCCGTCAGACTGTGTGTAAGGGTACGGGTAGGCACGGCTGTACATATAAGGAAAGTAGATCAGCTAGTGAAGACAAAGATAGCGCCTTGGGAGCCACTGAACGTTCACATCAACACCGGCTGGCTTCCCTCTTATAAACATAATGCGCCGGAGGTGGAGGTCCACCAGCGGTTTAGGGAATCAACAGAGAGATATTCTGATTATACTCATATCTACACCGACGGCTCCAAGACGGATGGATGAATGTGTTGGTGCAAATGTGTGGATGACTGACCCTTCCCTCAGTTTCGGCCTGTCCAGTCATCCATCTGTTCTCTGTGCAGTATTGTTTGCTGTTAAGAAAGCAATAGATACTGCTTTAAACTATAGATACAATAAGTTTGCCATCTTATCAGACTCTATCAGCACTTAAGGCAATAGATTCAGGTTCAACAGATGCACATGAGATAGAGGGCCGCATTATAAATTGCATAATATGCCACACGTCCACTATCTTGATCTGGGCGCCTGGTCAAGGCAATGAACAAGCAGACAAACTTGCTGCAGGACTTTGAGGAGACACACGATGATCCTCGGGTTTCTCTGAAGAAAAAAAATCACAATATCTTCTATAGCCAAGTCGGCGGACCAGCCTGGGATTACGAAATTTCAAACCAGAAACAGGCGACTGGCCGACCCCCTACCGCGCCAACAGAAGGGAGGAGGCCGTGTTGGTCCGCCTTCGTGTGAACATAACATATCCAACTCACCTTCTGCCTTACACCATCAGGTCTTTTCCCAAGAATGTACAGACTGCAACACAGTCTTATGTAACTATACCACACATTAACATAACAGCCACCCGGAATGAAATTATTTCTGTAACAACATCAACAACAACAAAATAACATAAACACTTTGTAAGACGATTGTAAACCAGACTTAAGTAATTAGGTGATTTTCCTCAAAGAGTCAGTGCTGATCAAGATGATGTGATTTATAATATAATATATCGAATTCATACAAGTATTA
The DNA here is from genome assembly GCA_032361865.1 of Panulirus pascuensis. NCBI lineage: Eukaryota > Metazoa > Arthropoda > Malacostraca > Decapoda > Palinuridae > Panulirus > Panulirus pascuensis. The sequence continues at coordinate 1,074 of JAUUED010078375.1, read as the reverse complement.
AGTACAGTTTACTGTTATGTATATTTTCATCTTATTGGGACAACTGCTTGTCTCTCAAACTGAATTTCTGCTTCGACTCTTTGACGATGTTTCATTGAGGTATAGCCCTTTGTTCATTACAGGACAAGCAGGTACGTATTTTAACAAAAGCATGTAACAGCAAAAAAGGCTGCAGGCCTAGTGACCTTCCTCAAAGGTCGCTGGCCTTTATACTCAGCAAACCAACCAACCAACCAGTATACATATCTTTACAAGATATCTAAAATATTGAGGAATAAAGCTTCTGATAACAATGCCTACTAAAATTTGAAATCATACCATTCATCATGTGAAATATGTAACATTGTTTTCTGAACGCCATATCACGCTGTCAAATATAAAGCTTATAAACAAATAAGATACCATGAGAGTAATTCTTTTAAAGGTGCTTATGGCATTGTTCATTATATATGTTAAATGATGTATATCATTTCCAAAACATCTAAATTCTATTCTGGGTATTAAAGTCCCAACTGTTTGACTCTTCATAATCATCTCCACTTAAGGTCCCGTAGGATACACATGGACTCGGCATGTAATGATCAGACTATAAACATGTTGTTTTGATGGAAACCCATTGAGAAAATATTCGTGAATCTTGTGCATTTTACGGTAATGCACCATCAGCAAGTGACTGTTTAGTCCACTGGCAACAGACTTAGTAGCTGTGGGAGACATTAAGGCAGCAGATCGTATGTACCTCTGGATTCCCTGGTGTCTAACGACCACAGTTGGTCTAAGGACTCCAGAAGAAATGTGTGACGAAAATCTAGTCAAATCTCTCGCTACATGACAGAGGCAAGTGATGCAGGTTTATAATTTTCCAAATTCCATTTGACATAGTGGGAACCTTAAGATAAGTGACCATTGTCTTTGTTCATAGAGTCCTAAGTGTTAGATAACCATCTTTACTTTTGGTGCCGCAGGATACACAGTATATAGGTATGTATTTCTGAATTTCCAGTTATCTAACGTTCGAACTTTATCTAAGCGCTGCCACAACAAATCTTTGAAGACAAATCAGTGCAAATGTCT
>JAUUED010077276.1:0-10398 GCA_032361865.1 Panulirus pascuensis | reverse complement strand
GACGGAAAAGTGAGGGAAAGGTAGAGCGACAGAAGTTGTTAGAGATGCCCTTAGCTAAAGACCAGAAAGACCTATCCATGGATGACGAGAAGTAATATTCGAGACAACCTACACTTTCTGGAGTGAAAGGGATGTTCTTGTCTTGGGTAAGGGGTTGTCTAAATAACAGGCCAGCATGTAATCTCTTAACTGGAGTTACGAGAACTGCTCGTGCTGGCTGTGGATATGGCACTCCACAGGGTCGGGTTCTTACTCCATTATTTTCCAGCATAATCTACTAACAATTGTCATGGCCGTCCGTACTGACGAAGCTGCCGTATGCCTCGCGGATGACGCACGTGTTGTGGCACAAACAGACGTTCCAACCTCGTTCGATGTATCTGATCAGAGGAGCACTGAATGTGGTCTGGATCAGTACAGGTGTAGAAGGAACAATCCTCGTACCCCATTAATTGACCATCAACAACCAAAATGTTTTAAGTTGTAACTATTGGAAATAATATTAATATCACCTTTCGCATTACATTACTGAAACTCTCAGGAAGAGATGAGAGATTATATGTTGCGTGGCTGATATGGAATATAGTTGTCATGTCATATATACACTACACTGCCATCCATCAAGTTAACAACTCGCGAGTTCTACTCTTATACACTCATGGCTCTGTGAATGTGCTGGTGGTGGCGGTGGCAGAACCTATAAGCGCGATGCATGGATCTCCACAACAAGTACCATGTCTTTCCCAATAACTATGACCTGGCTCATTTCAAGAGACACGTTTTTCACTTTCTCAAAAATTTATAAATACATTCCCTGTCTGTTTTTCCTCCTTTCTCAATTCTCTCTCTATTTCAATTAGGGCCCGGCCTTGATGTGGACTTTTGTCCGTGACTGGAGCCTTCAACATAAAAAAAAGAAATATATTGTCAGTGTGACTAAAGAGACGCAAATAATGCTATTCTGAAACGCACCTAAAGAGCTGCTTTCAACCACTCTAATTGGTAAATCATTTCATGTTAACAATCCTGTTGAAGAAAAAGGACTTCGCCTCATCTGAGGTAAAACGTTTTCCCACGAGTTCGTGTCCATTACCACGAGTGAAATCAGAAGTGACATTAGTAGATATCTATACTTCATAGATAATGCAGACAGTTAGTTTCACTCTACTTCCTATGGACTTGACTTAAAGTAAAGTAAATACGGTAAAAAGTATCTTCCCGGATGTGTCCGATGAATTTAGAAATGATCAATACGACTCGTGTTTTCTCGGTAGAGCTGGTGAGTGTGAGTCTGCATACATCCCCATGATTATGGTAACTCGTCTTCATATTTAATTCCATAGAAATCTGAAATTAGTATAACATTTATTACAATCTGTCCCTGCCTGGCACGGGACCTTATCATACGACGGTCCGCTCTGTAACAGGTAAGCGTGTATGTCTATCTTTGGATTTACTGGCTAATAACAGGTAAATGTCATTAGCCCAGAACGCCTACCATACGGTAAAACATACGTACTATAATAGTAATTGCTACTTGGTAACAAGAAAACATGTCTGTTGTTAGATGTGTAAGAATATGAAGAGCTAAGGTTATGACGCCTGAATCCATACCATACGTCAAACATCAGATGTATAACAGAATCTATATATGTTGGAGAGTTACTGGACTCCATCTGCATGGGGTTACACCACGGGTGAAAAATCACCTTCGGCATGGTAATACCTTCGTTAATGGACAGAAACATCTCGCTGAGAAAATTCTTACCTGCTAATTATTGTAGCGCAGCCTTGAAGCTGTGGAAGCCCCGTAAAGTGGTCCTGGAGTCACAGAATTGATTATCTTGGATGATATAATATCAGTGAGCTGTTAAAGGTCACTGTACCTGATTACTTAACATAAACATTAAATATACAGAAGTTAATGATGGATGGACATAAACTGTGAGTATCCTTCTTGATTACTGAGTGTCAGGACGGGTTTGTGGGACTTGAAGAATTCTGGAGGAGTTTGTTGGAGGGTTCTTGGGAGTGTGGTGAAGGAAAATAATCAAGAAATCTCTTGTAACTGCATGATTTTAAATATTTCATGAACCGATGACTTGCAGAAAATGTCTCCTGAATCTGGTGTCATTATTTCATATATAAACTACTCTGTACAGCTTCTTAAAAAATCTTATTCTGTTAAAGGTGTAAATCTCCCGAGGAGTTGTGTAGATTATCGGGTTTTCATAAAGACAATACAAAGGATTTTCTTCGTCCAACTACTTTGAAAGCCTATCTGTAATGAGATTATCAACACATATCTTTAAATTTTCAGTATTTTGAGGAACTTAAGAAATACATATATCAAATATATAATATTTTGGGAGTGTATATCGAAAATTGGAAGTGAATTATTATCACATTTATACCAATTGTATATATGAAACATGTAATATTTTTTTCTCTGCTTAAACCATGCACCTATAGACTGAGATTAATTCTTCTTTTCATTAATTTTCTCATAAATGAACTAATTTGCACTAGTTGGGAAGTAAGCGTTATTTGCAACACAAACTCTGGCGTACGCCTATACAAGTCCTAACGGTTTGACTTTCCATACAATCAGCTCCCTGGCCTCCAGAGAAGTTATGACATACATTTATTATCGGTATGGAATGACTAATAGACAGTCGATATCTGTATTCTCTTGGATAGTACCTTCATATTATATATATTCCATGGTAATGCATATGTAATGTAATCTGTTCTATCTATCTATCTGTCTATCATCGTCACACCATTCCTAAGCTAATGGTGTGCATGAAGTACATAGATAGATTGATATTATATTGACCACAAAAATACATGCTTTAAGATTAAAAAACAATGTACATTATAGTCCATAATGAAAATCTTGAACACTAAAACAATAAACTAAAATACAGTGAATTAAATACTTACAAGTACAAATAACACAAATGATCCACAGAAGTTCTGCACCAATAGAACCATGAAATAATTAAAAGCACTAAAACACTAAAACACAAAAATACAAAACACTGAAACACTCAGTAGGAAATCGTGGTTTATACAGATGATATGAGAAGTATTACCTAAGTTCTTTCATACGTAAACATATATGGCAAATATAGAATGGATGATGCTACCTACAAGTTAATGGTCAGCCCTTCCAATGAACAAGTTTTCTAATGTTGTGATGTGGAAATGTTGGCGCAAGTGCAGTGACATGGGACACTCTTGATTCAGTCTGCATCTGGCCACATGTTCCCAGTCGATCGTCTATCGGCAAGCGGCCTCCACCGCGTCCGTTCTAACGCCCCTCCTCTACAGCGGGGGATTTGGCGCTTACTGGCACTAGCGTCCATGATATGCGATCCTTCTCATTAAGTCCTTGTCTTGTGTACAGCAAATTCTGGATTCATAGACCGGTACAACTGACCGCTAGATGAATCAGAATGTCTTAATTTCTCATCCAAATCGTAAGAGGCAATTCGAATATCATCTGCCTCATTAACAATGCAACGTGACGCGTCACAGTTGTTGAGTGTCACACGAATGGCATGAGACAGTGGGCCATCCTCCATTCCCCTCCTCTCTCTCCACACGCTAGAGAAGAATTTAAGTTGCTTTGCGTTAATTAAAGCACGTAGGGGAGGATACCCAAGCTCCATCACAGAAATCACTTTGTAACAAATTTTACTTTTTTTTGTTCCTGGGTAATAAGTGTTATTTTCTGATTGATTATGTTTAAAAAACATGGAAAATAACTATTTTTACCTTGAAACTTTGCTTTTGTGATCACGACAGTGATATTTTGAAGTGTACCTATTCTTCAGAACATTCCAGATAGATTCAGTGCTGAGAAGCTGATATAGAATTTTCTAGAGATTTCCAGTAACATAAATAGCAGTATAAATATAAGAGCCTTAAGCCAACCAGTTCACTTTAGATCTAGCTGCCTAACTGGATACATATACATACATTTTTCTGAGATGGCATCTAGAGGCTGCAGGCATCCGGCAGACGCAATTTGCTATGTCTGCGGCCAATTTATTAAACAAGAGCGAAGAATTACTTCGTGGCAGCATCTGCTAAGATGTGCCAGGCCTACAAGGCATTTTTGGGCATGCCTGTCGGCGATCAAGACAAATTCTGGGCACTTCGTTTCTCCTGCGAACAACGTCTAGTGGGAGCCATTGGTGGGCCCCCGGAAGGCGTTGATGCCACCACTGCACATGAAATTAAGCCTTATGAAACAATTTGACACAGCTCTAGATAAGGAGTCTGCAGCCTTCAAGTACCTTCAAGACTTCTTCCCTAAGCTGTCTGAGGCAAAGGTCAAAGCCGGTGTCTTCGTCGGACCACAGATAAAGAAGATTCTGGTGTGCAAAGAATTCCCCAAGAAGCTTACTAGGAAGGAGAAAACAGCTTGGTACAGCTTTGTCGGGGCTTCCTGGGCAATCACAAAGCAGCTAATTATGTGGAGCTGGTTGAGACTATGGGGAAGAACAACCGAAAAGTGGGCTGCAGGATGTCCCTCAATGTCCATATCCTTGACACTTACCTTGATAAATTCAAGGAGAACATGGGAAAGTATTTGGAGGAGCGAGGCTAGCGCTTCCACCATGAGATATAGGACTTTGAACGTCGTTACCAAGGAACAAATAACGAGAACATGATGGGAGATTATATTTGGGGTCTGATTCGTGAAAGAGATTTACAGTGCAATCGTAAATCTCGAAAAACTTCTCACTTCTAAATAATTTGTGATCATTTTTGTTTAACATTGGTGTAAATTCATGTTAGTTTTTATTCATACGTTGTTTTTCAGACTTTATGTGAATAAAAGTATGCAGATTCGCCCATTGTCCAACTGGAAATTAAACAAATTTCAAAATATCACTGTCCTGGTCACAAAAGCAAAGTTTAAAGGTAATAATAGCCTTTTTCTTTACTTTTTACGAATAAGCAATTGAGAAATAACACTTACGACCCAGGAACAAAAATTGTTACACAGTGATATCTGTCATCATAAACTTCCAGAAAAATATTTCCCAATCCATCTCTCCAGCTTTCTTTCTGGAATAAAAAGAATTAGGAATTCAAACAACAGACTACTGGGTCCCTTCAAGGCTGTTTGTGATAGAGGAAGATTTATGAAAATCATAGATCAGTATGGTAAACGTAGAAATACATACATAATATGAAAATATTATACTCTTTTCATGTAGCTAAGTTGGCGCAAATAATGTCGTTGCTTTTAATTAATGTATCTATCAAGTCTATTCTTAAACGTATCTCTGGTACTGCTTCCAACCACTAACTGATAAATCATTTCATATTATAACACTCCTGTTGAAGGAAAAATATTCGCCTCATTCGAGGTAAAACGTTAGTCCACAGGTTTGTAATCATTTATCTGGGTGAAATCAGACGAACCTATCCCTCTGTTGATTTTGAATGCCTGTATCAGATTACCCTTTAGCTTTCTCTTTTCTAAACTAGACATTTAAGTCATTTAGTCAGCTCTCATGGGATTTGTTTCTCAGTCCGAGAATCGTCTTGATAGCTCGTTTCTCTACTCCCTCCATTCTGTCTATACCTTTCCCCAAGTAGGATGACCAAATCTGAACATCATATTCTAGATAGGGAGGCACGAGTGACTTACATAGAGTAACGGTAATTTTCCTGGGCTTAAATTCGATAGCCCTACCTATAGATCCAAGAATTTTGTTCGTCTCTTAACTGTTGTGTGCAGAGACTATTACATCCAAGTCTTTTTCCTTATCTCTATTATGCATTTCGCCAGAATTCATCCTGAGATTGCCTTTTCATTTTCACAACCGATAAGTATAACTTTGCAGTTATGGATATTAAGATTCCATTTGCCACCTAGAAGTCCAGTCAATCAGTCTGTCTATGTCCGTTTGAAGCTGAAGACTTTCAGTTTCTGTTGTACATTTAATTCCCAACTTTGTTTAGTTTGTGGATTTCGATATCTTACAGTGCAGTCTGTTTTCAATATAAGTAATATACATGAGAAAGAAAAGCGGTCCCAAGACTGATTACTGCGGTACACCAATTGTTACGTTTCACCATTCTGAGGCTTGGCCATTAATCACAACTCTTTCTTTATGGCCAGTTAGCTAATTTCCTAACCACCGAAGTACAACCCCATTTATAGCATGTGCTTTAACTTTGGTTGGTAACCTTTGATGTGGAACTTTATCGAATACTTTTTGAAAATACAGATAGGTTATATTAACTGCTTCACTTTCATCATACATGTTGATTATATCATTAAAGAAATCAAGCATATCTGTCGCACATGAACGATTTCCTCGTAGGCCATTGTACGGTACCGCAACTATGCTTTTGCACATTCTAGATATGTACAGTCCATCTATCCCATTTTCCCATTTCCTATAAATCTGTTATGTTGATTCCAAATCTTCCTCCTCTACATCAAAACAACCACCTCTCAAAACCTGATTATAAGAATATATGGTCTAACTTGTTTTCGGAAATATTTTCTCATTGCATTCTGCAGCAATTAATGATATCAGTCTATGGCTTATAGGATTGTCTACATCTCTTATCCTCTACACTGGAACATCTGCCTGCACATTTCCAGTTCCCTGGGACGACTTCCATTGCAATCGACTCTCGAATATGCTCTCGAACTAGCGCGTCGGTTGTTCGGACATTTACTGTGAAGATCTGCAAAAAGTCATATGAATCAATTATCTTTTCTACTTTCATCCTCCAGTGAAATATATGAAGGCAGGAGCCTTACAGCCACAATAAGCTCCGTAACACTCCGTCAGTACCCATAAAGGTAATTTGTTTGCTTCTGGGAAATTAGTCTTGTCCTGTTCTTTCAACAATGTAACACTATCACCTTAACATTCACTCCTTCCAATTTTTGTCTAATCTGATTACCATAAATCTCCGAAGGTTCTAAAGCCTCACTTGTAAGCACTGACTGAAAATTATCGTTCATTACTTCACATAGTTCTTTCCATTTCTTTTTCTAAGTTATTTTCCTATCCTTAACCTCTACCGACAAAAACTGTTAATCAACACTCAACATATACCTTATAAAAGTATGAAACATTTTTTGGATTATCCTTAACCTTATCTACAGGCTACCTCTCTTCATCTCGCCTCCCTTCATCTTCATCCTTTAGCGGTAATTTTGAGCTGTTATGTACTTTTCATAAGCTAGCTGGTGGCAAAATGAGCCCAACCCCGGGCTGGCTAGTGCTGACTCATGTTCAGGAACGCTAATCACTGTGTAAGAAATTTGTCCGATATGTTAGGTGATTTACGGGTATATATGCAGGAAAATTAGTTTTGGGGTATACTTATGTAAATTGAAATCTATGGTCAAGAGTGGAATGGTTAGCGGAGGTGGCTTTAATGTTATAGTTAGTCGTGTGAATGGATGAGCGTAGGGGATGGCAAGTGTGTGGATAGATAACTGGATGGAGGCGAATTTCAGGGTAGAGATTTTAGCTGGGTTTTTGGGTGTATTAGAGTATGTGACTGGGTGGGTGGGTGAATGGCTGTACCAGGAACGGATGCTCGCACTCCGAGGCCATCCACAGCAGCTGTGACTTCAAAAGCCATTTATCCCACAAGGCCCACCAACTGCTATCATCACCGGACATTTGTGGAACTGCCAGAGAAATCGGTCTCTAGAGCGGCAGATATTTTGGGTTTGTCGTCCCTGCTGAACATTTCAGATTCCTTTACATCAAAGAAGTGCTTCTAAAAATTACCAGATCAGAGCAGAAAGTTCATTCTAGCTTGCAATATTCTAACTTGCAATTATGTCAGGTAGTTACCCAGCAATTACGCAGAAGTACCCTTAATCCCCATTCTCTCTCTCTCTCTCTCTCTCTCTCTCTCTCTCTCTCTCTCTCTCAGGTCGTAAGCGATAGGCAGCCATCGACCAGGGAATTGGTATCAGTTTTACCTGCATTGGTGACGATCGGAAGGGATAACAAAGGCTGCGCAGTGAGTCAGCACCTCAGTGGCTGTCATGCATCGCTCCATTGGGATCGTGGTAGAAGTGACCAATGGAGACACTTGTATAATAAGGTGAAAATGAAAATCAAGAAAACAAAGAAAGCGACAGCACAGAAAATAGAGCAACACTCTGCAAACTCAGCCAAATTTGCAAAAGACTTAAAATCTGTTTTAGGTTACCAGAAAAAGAAACTAAATATCTAGTGTTTAAGCAATTTAGGTGAACACCAAATATGTCAAAAGATAAAGTCGCACTTTACAAACATATGCACATTTTTCCCGCTCATAGACATGAGTCAGTTACCAAGCTTCTTACTGGCATATGCAGCACCATCCATAGACAGACTAGATGTTTATCGTGCACTATTGTCATTAAACCTAGGGAAGGCATCACCACCTGACTCTTTCCCCAAATACCTTCTCAAGGAGTTTGCTTACGAGATCAGCGAACCATTGACGCGTATATTTAATAATTGCTTGATGTACGGTTATTTCCCCACAATTTGGAAATGTGCCACAATTACTCCACTACCCAAAAAGTCTATTATAACACAACTGTCTGACCTACGCCCACTCTCACTCACCCCTGATCTAGGAAAAATTTTGGAAGGTTTCGTGGCACAAATGATTCTTGACGACATTAGAAACAACTTGGACCCATACCAGTACGGCAATTTGAAGGGTCACTCCACCTCCCATTACCTTGTTTGCTTGCTTAATAACATCTTGAGGGGGTTGGACGCTCCCAAGAAAATAGCCTCTGTAGTATTAATTGACTTTCAAAAGGCTTTCGACCGTATCGATCACACGGTTGCTGTCACAGAGCTCTATTTGTTGGGATGTCGCCCATCCTTACTTACTTTTATTATCAGTTTTTTGTCAAACCGCAAGCACCGCGTCCGCTATGGAGAATTTTTATCAGATTGGGATGAAATTACATCAGGGGTCCCCCAAGGAACAAAATTGGGACCAATCGTCTTTCTTGCAGTCATAAACAGCATATGCCGCAATTCTCCTTTGCATTTCAAATATGTGGATGATATGACACTTGCCGAAATTATTGATGTAAATGATAGAATGGATGTCACTATGCAAAACACTTAATACGCTCGAAAATCAGTGTACAGCATTAAAAATTTCTCCTAATCCTCTGGAATGTGAGGTGTTTTGTATAAGTCCACCAAAGAGATCGCTAGTGTTCCCCCAACTAACCCTGAACGACGTGGCGCTGCCTGTTGTCCACCAGTGCAAGTTGTTAGGGGTAATCATCAACAACAGTTTAAGCTGGAATGACCATGTGAGCTACATGATTAACAAAGACAATAAGTGTTTCTTTTTTTATATCGTGCACGTCAATTTGATTTTGGTAAACAAACATTATTTCAGTTGTATACATGGTACATTCGCACCACACCTGAGTATGCTACACCTATTTAGCATCCAGGACTGACGCAGGCGTAACGCAATACCTTGGAACGTCTACAAGAGAGAGCGTTTAGGATTATCCTTGGTGGTCAGTACACTAATTACAATAACGCAATGTCAGTTTTAAATGCAAAAAGCCTGTTTGAAAGACGAAATGAATTAACGCTGCAATTTGGAAAGAATCTGATGAGCTCCACAAAACACAGATCACTATTGCCGCCCTTTATACGCAAGGTGCACGGCAGGGAAACGCGGCGGGGCGGGGCGTTGTTACAAGCTGTGTGTTGCCGCAGTTCCCGCTATAAATACTCCACCGTACCATATATTGTAACCACACACAATCAAACTGCCTAATGTACAGTTGCCTCAAAAAGTTCTAGTACCCCTGTGTTACCTCCTGTCAAGATGTGGCACCATCGCAGTAGTAGCGTAACTGTCTATGAATGAACGGCTGTTCGTCGTGAGTGGTGGGTATGTATCCCACACGTCATAATGGCTGTTTGTATTATAATAATAGGGGTGTGATGATAATATGTCCAAAAACAACATTTATATCGTTCATGTTAGTACGGAATACCAATACGAATATAAATGAAGCCAAAATGACAAAAGATATATTGAAAGTTGTCTCAGTTATAGTCATCATACATCAGCCACCCTCACTATACCTTTACGAGTGAAACATTAGCCGAGCTCGGTCTCGTGGATCTCGGTGAAGGACGGCTTCAATGCCTTTGTAAATCACGGAAAATATGGAATCGCGAGACGCAGAAATTAATATAGACTCTTATCGTTATCAGCGCCCCTGTGACAATCCACCACTATATCGCACTTAAAACCTCTCCCGTCACCAACACCTTTCTTTACATCAGTAAACAAGCTTTCCAAAGAGCTGGTCTGTGTATGTCGTCACTCCGAACGCCAGTATACCGT
>JAUUED010077275.1:0-15951 GCA_032361865.1 Panulirus pascuensis | reverse complement strand
ATGAAACACGTGATAGTGCATAAGAACGCACACTACCATATAATATGTAAACTGGTCCAAAGCGTGGCAGGCGAGAGCGCTATCGCTCGCTCATGATCGGCCCTATTAGGGAAATGGTTATTCGAAAATTCTAAGTAATCGAATGCCCTTCGACTCAAAGCGGTTAGCGATGGGGTCTAGATTGGTCAAATCCCAACAGGCTCAAGCAAGCAGCAGATAGTATTTTACAGTACTTACCGTTGTCATAACTGAGTTATATTAAACACGCAATAGTGTATAGAAATGCGCACTTCCATATAGCATGTAAACCTCGAACAGCCAGGATAAGAGCCGGGGTCCATCGCGTGGTAGGTGGGAACGATTCAGCTCGGGTGTGATCTCCTCTAAATTGGATATGGCTATTAGAATATTTTAATCAATTGAATACCGATCGTCTCTCAGCGATGAACAACGGGTTCTAGATTTGCCAAGTCCCTTCAGGCTCACACAAACAGCAGAAAGCATTTTACAGTACCTAACTGTTCATACACTAAGGTATATGAAACACGAAATAGTGCATAGGAACGCGCACTACCATGAAATATGTAAATCCCGAACAGCCAGGATACGAACCCGGTTCTACAGCGTGCCAGAAGGGAGCGCTACCGCTCACCTATTAGAGCCTCTAACAGGGAAATAGCTATTCGATTACTTTATGTAATACGATACCCTTCACCTCACAGCGGTGAGCAACGGGGTCAAGATTTGTCAAATCCCACTAGGCTGAAACAGCCAGTAGGTAGCATTTTACATCACCTACCCGTTGTCATACTGAGTTATATGAAACACGGAATAGTGCATAGGAATGCGCATTATAATATAGCATGTAAACATCGAACGGCCAGGATACGAACTAAGGTCCACAGTGTGCCTGGCGGGAGCGCTACTGCTCACTTATGATCGCCCCTAATTGGGAAATGGCTGTTCAGATACTTTATGCAATAGACTAATCTTCGTCTCAAATCGATGACAAACAGTTTCTAGATTGGCCAAATCCCATCAGGCTCACAAGCAGAAGATATCATTTTACAGTAACTAACTGTTCACACAGTGAGGTATATGAAACACCTTATAGCGCATAGAAACGCCAAATACCATACAGCATGTAAAAATCGAAAAGCCAGGATACGAACACAGGTCCACAGCGTGGCAGGGGGAGCGCTACCGCTAGGCTCTGATCGCCCCTAATAGGGAAATTGCTATTCAAATAATTTAAGGAATCGAATACCCATCGTCTCACAGAGGTAAGCAATGGGTTTAGACTAGCCAAATCCCATCAGACTTATACAACAAGCAGATAGCATTTTACAGTACCTAACTGTTCACATACTGAGGTATATGAATCACGAAAAAGTGTATAGGAACGCGCACTACTATGTAACATGTAAATCTCGAACAGCTAGGATACGAACCGAGATCCAGAGCGTGGCAGGCGGGAGCGCTATCGCTCGGCTATGTTCGCCCCTAATCGGAAAATGACTATTCGAACACTTTAAGATATCGAATACCCTTAGTGTCACAGCAGTGAGCAACGGAGTCTAGATTGGCAAAATCCCATCAGGCTTACACAACTAGCAGATAGCATTTTACAGTGCCTAAGTGTTCACTCTCTAAGGTATATGAAACAAGAAATAGCGCATAAGAACGATCTCTAACATATAACATGTAAACCTCGATAAGCCAGGATATGAACCCAGGTCCACAGCGTGGCAGGCGGGAGAGCTATCTCTCGCCTATGACCGGCCCTAATAGGAAAATGGCTATTCAGATACTCTAAGTAATCGAATACCCATCGTCTCACATTGGTGAGCAACAGGGTCTAGTTTGGTCAAATCCCATCAGGCTCAAACAACCAGTAGATAGCATTTTACAATAACTAACTGTTGTCATAACTCAGCTGTATGAAACACGATATAGTGCATAGGAATGTGCACTAAAAGATAGCAAGTAAACCTCGAATAGCCAGTATACGAACTGGGCTCCACAGCGTGGCAGGCGGGAGCGCTACCGCTCGGCTATGATCACCTTTAACAGGGATATGGCTGTTCAAATACTTAAATTAATCGAATACCGGTCGTCTATCAGCGGTGAACAATGGGGTCTGGATTGGCCAAATCCCACCAGGTTTACACAACCAGCAGATAGCATTTTACAGTACCTAGCAGTTCACAGACTGAGGTATGTGAAGCACGAAATAGTGCATAGTATCGCACACTACCATAAAATTTGTCAACCTCGAACAGTCAGGACACGAACCCGGGTAAACAGCGCGCCAAGCGGGAGAGCTACAGCTCGACAACCGACGCCCCTAATAAGGAAATTACGATTCGAATCCTTTGTGTAATAGGATTCCCATTATCTCACAGCGGTGAGCAACGGGGTCTAGATTGTCCAAATCCCATCAGACTCACAAACAGAAGATAGCATTTTGCAGTACCGAACTGTTTACTCACTGGGATATACGAAACACGATATAATGCATAGGAACGCGCTCTACTATGTAACATGTTAATCTCGAACAGCCAGGATACGAGCCCGGGTCCAAAACGTGGCAGGCGGGAGCGTTACCGCTCGGCCATGATCGCCCCTAGTAGGGAAATGGATATTCGAATACTTTAAGTAATCGAATACCCGTCGTGTCACCTGGCTCACACAACAGCAGATAGCATTTTACAATACCTAACTGTTCACATACTAAGGTACATGAAATACAAAATAGTGCATAGGAAAGCGCACTACTATATAGCGTGTAAGCCTTGAATAATTCAGCCAGGATACGAACCTGGGTTCAGAGCGTGGCAGGCAGGAACGATACCTGTCTCTCTGACCACCCCCAATAGGGAAATGGCTATTCGAATACTTTAAGTAATCGAATACCCTTCGTCTCACAGCGGTAAGCGACGGGTCATGACTGGGCAATTTCCATCAGGCTCACAAAAGCAGAAGGCGGCATTTAGCAGTACCAAGCTTTTCACAGACTGAGGTATATGAAGCACGAAATAGTGCAAAGGAACCCGAACTACCATATAACATGTCAGCCTCAAACAGCAAGGATACGAACCCGGGTCCACAGCGAGGCATGTGGGAACACTACCGCTCGGCTATGATCGCCCGTAATCGGGAAATAGTTATTCAAATACTTTAAGAAATCGAATTCCCTTATCCTCAGAGTGTTGAGCAACGGGGTCTAGATCGCCCAAATCCCAACAGGCTCACAAAACCAGACGAAATCATCTTGGAGTACCTACCTGTTCACTCACTGATATATATGAAACACGAAATAGTGCATAGGAATGACCACTACCATATAACATGATATCCATGATAAGAACCCGGTCCACAGCGTGGCAGGCGGGAGCGTTACCGCTCGGCTATGATCGCCCATAATAGAAAATGGCTATTCGAATACTTTAAGTAATCGATTACCCTTTGTTTTACAGCGGTGAGCAACGGGGCCTAGTTGGTCAAGTCCTATCAGGCTTAAACAACCAGCATATAGCATTTTGCAGTACCTAACTGTTGTCATTCTGAGTCATATGAAGCACGAAATAGTGCACAGGAACGCGCACTACCATATAACATACAAACCTTGAACAGCCAGGATACGAACCCGGGTCCACAGCGTGGCAGGCGGTAGCGCTACCGCTTGGCCATGATCGCCACTAATAGGGGAATCGCTATTTGAATTCTTTAAATAATGAAATACCCATCGTGTCACCCCGGTGAAAAACTTAGCCTAGATTTGCGAAATCCCATTAGGCTCACGCAACCAGCAGATTACATTTTACAGTACCTAAATGTTCACACACTGAGGCATATGAAATATGAAATACTGCATACGAACGCGCACTACCATATAACAAGTAAACCTCGAACGGCCAGGATTCGATTCCGGGTCCAGAGTATGCCTGGCGGGAGCGCTCCCGCTCGTCTATGATTGCCCGTAAAAGGGTAATGGCTATTCGAATACTCTAAGTAATCGAATACCCTTCGTCTCACAGCGGTGAGCAACGGGGTCTAGATTGGCCATATCTGTTCAGGCTCAAAAAACCAGCAGAGAGCATTTTACAGTACCTAATTGTTGTCAGACGGAGTTGTATGAAACACGAACTAATGCATAGGAATTATCTATACCATATAACATGCAAACATCGAGCAGCCAGGATATAAACCAGGGTCCAAAGCGTGGCAGTCAGGAGAGTCATTGCTTAGCCATGGTCGATTCTAATAGGGAAATGGCCTTTCGAATACTTTAAGTAATCAAATACCAGTCGTTTCATCCTGGTGAGAAACTTGGTCTAGATTGGCCGATTCCCATCAGGCTCACACAACCAGTTGATAGCATTTTACAGTACCTAACAGATCAAAGACTGAGGTATATGAAGCACGAAATAGTGCATAGGATCGCACACTACCATATAACATGTCAACCTCGAACAGCTAGGATACGAAGCCGTGTCCACAGCGAGGCAGGTGGGAGCGCTACCGCTCGGCTATGATCACCCCTAGTCGGGAAATGGCTATTCGAATACTTTAAGAAATCGAATACCCTTTGTCTCAGAGCGTTGAGCAACGGGGACTAGATTGGCCAAATCCCGTCAAACTCAAACAAGGAGCAGAGAGTAATATACAGTAAATAACTGTTCACACACTGAGGTATATGAAACCCGAAATAGTGCATAGAAACGCGCATTACCATAAAACCTGTAAACATAGAAACGCCACGATATGATCCCTTGTCCACAGCGTGGCAGGTAGGAACGCTACCGCTGGTCTATGGATGCCCTTATTAGGGAAAAGGCAATTCGAAAACTTTAAGTAATGTAATACCAGTCGTGTCACCCCGGTGAGCAACTTGGTCTTGATTGGCAAAATCCTTCAGTCTTACACAACGAGCAGATACTATTTTACAGTACCTAACTGTTCACAAACTAAGCATATGAAGCAAGAAATAGTGCGTAGGAACGCGCACTACCATATAACATTTCAACCTCGAACAACCAGGATACGAACCCGGGTCCTCAACGAGGCAAGTGGGAGCACTATCGCTCGGATATCATCGCCCTTAGATGTGAAATGGCAATTCGAATACTTTAAGAAATCGATTACCTATCGTCTCACAGCGTTCAGCAAAGGGGTCTAGATTGGCCAAATCCCATCAGTCTCACATAACTAGAACATAGATTTTTAGAGTACCTAACTGTTCACTCACTAAGGTATATGAAGCACAAAATAGTGCAAAACAACGCGCACTACCATATAACAAATAAACTTCGATCAGGCAGGATACACACCCTGGTCCTCTGTGTGGCAGGCGGGAGCGCTATCACTCAACTATGATTGCCCCTAATAGGGAAATGGCTATTCGAATACTTTAAGTAATCGAATTCCTTTCGTCTCACAGCGGTGAGCAACGGGGTGTAGATTGCCCAAATCTCATCAGGCTCACACAACCAGCAGATATCGTCTTACAGTACCTAACTGTTCACTCACTGAAGTATATGAAGCACGAAATAGTGCATAGGAACGAGCACTACCATATAATATGTAAATATCAATCAGCCAAAAGAAGACCCCAGGTCCACAGCGTAGCAGGCGGGATCGCTACCATTCGGCTTTGATCGCCCTTAATAGGGAAATGGTAATTCATAACTTTAAGTAATTGAGTACCCTTTGTCTCACAACGGTGTGCAATGGGGCCTAGATCGGCCAAATCACATCAGACTCAAACAACCAGTAGATAGCATTATACAATACCTGACTGTTGTTAAACTAAGTTATATGAAACAAGAAATAGTGCATAGAAACGCGCTCTACCATATAACATATAAACCTCGATCAGCCAGGATACGAACCCGGGGCCACAGCGCGGCAGGCAGTAGCGCTATCGCTTGGCCATGATCGCCCCTGATAGGGAAATCGCTATTCGAATACTTTACAAAATGGAATACCCGTCGTGTCATCCCGGTGAGAAACATGGTCTAAATTTTCCAAATCCCATTAAGCTAACGCAAGCAGCAGATTGCATTTTACAGTACCTATCTGTTCACACACTGAGGTATATGAAATACTGAATAGTGCATTGTAACGCGCACTACCATATAACATGCAAACCTCGAACGGCAAGAATATGATCCTGGGTCCACAGAGTGCCTGGCGGGAGCGCTACCGCTCGTCTATTATAGGCCGTAATAGGGAGATGGCTATTCGAATACTCTAATTAATCGAATATTCATCGTCTCACAGCGGTGAGCAACGGGGTCTAGATAGGCCAAATCCCATTAGGCTCCAACAACCAAGAGATAGCATTTTACAGTACCAAACTATAGACACTTTGAGTTATATGAAACACGAACTCATGCATAGGAACGCACACTACCATATAACATGTAAATGTCGAACTGCCAGGATATAAACCCGGGTCCACAGCGTGGCAGGCGGGAGCGCTACCGCGTCGCTATGGTTGCCCCTTATAGGGAAATGGCTTTTCGAATACTTTAAGTCATCATATACCAGTCGTGTAACCCCGGTGTGCAACTTTGTCTAGATTGGGCAATTCCCATCAGACTCAAACAACCAGCAGATAGTATTTCACAGAACCTAACTGTTGTCAAAGTGAGTTTTATGAAAAACGAACTAATGCATAGGAATGCTCACTTCCATATAATATGTAACCCTCGAACAGCCAGGATATGAAACCGGGTAAAAGCGTGGTACGCAGGAGCGCTATCGCTTCGCCATGGTCGCCCCTAAAAGGTCTTTCGAATACTTTAAGTAGTCAAATATTAGTCGTGTCAGCCTGGTGTGAAACTTTGTCTAGATTGGCCAATTCCCACCAGGTTCACACAGCTAGCAGATAACATTTTCCAGTACCTGCCTGTTCACAGACTGAGGTATATGAAGCACGAAATAGTGCATTGGATCGCACACAACCATATAAACATGTCAACCTCAAACAGCCAGGATACGAAGCCGTGTCCACAGCGAGGCAGGTGGGAGCGCTACAGCTCACCTATGATCGCCCCTAGTCGGGAAATGGCTTTTCGAATACTGTAAGAATTCGAATACCCTTTGTCTCAGAGCGTTGAGCATAGATTGGCAAATACGTTCAGGCTCACACAACCATCAGATAGCATTTTACAGTACCTAAATGTTCACTCACTGAGGTATAGAAAGTACAAAATACTGCATAGGACGCGCACTACCATATAATATGTCAACCTCGAACAGCCAGGACACGTACCCAGGTCCACAGCGAGGCAGGTGGGAGCGCTACAGCTCGACTATGATCGCCCCTAGTCGAGAAATTGCTATTTGAATACTTTAAGAAATCGAATACCTATCGTCTCAGAGAGTTGACCAACGGGGTCTAGATTGGCAAATACCATCAAGGCTCAAGCAACCATCAGATAGCATTTTACACTACCTAAATGTTCACTCACTGAGGTATATGAAACAGATTATAGTGCATAAGAACAAGAATTTCCATATACCATGTAAACCTCGAGCAGCCGGGATACAAACTAAGGTCCAAAGCATGGCAGGCGGGAGCGCTACCGCTCAGCTTTGGTCACCCTTAATAGGGAAATGTCTATTCGAATACTCTAAGTAATCGAAAACACTTCGTCTCACAGCGTTGAACAACGGGAACAAGATTGGCCAAATCCCACCAGACTTACACAACCAGCAGATAGCATTTTACAATACTTATTGTTCACACACTGAGTTATATGTAACGCGCACTAACATATAGCATGTAAACAAAGAAACGCCAGGATATAATCTCGGGTCCACAGTGTGGCAGGTAGGAACGCTACCGCTCGTCTATGGATGCCCCTAATAGGGAGATGGCAATTCGAATACTTTAAGAAGTTTAAGTAATCAATTACCAGTCGTGTCAGCCAGGTGAACAACTTGATCTAGATTGGCCAAATCCCATCAGGCTTACAAAATATGCAGATAGCATTTTACAGTACCTAACTGTTGAATCCCTAAAGTATATGAAGCACAAAAAGAATGCATAAGAACGCGCACTACTACATAACATATAAATATCGATCAGGCAGGATACGAAACCGGGCCCATACTGTGGCAGGCGTGAGCGCTATCGCTCGTCTATGATCGCCCCTAATAGGGAAATGGATATTTGAATACTTTAAGTAAACGAATTCCTTTCGTCTCACAGAGGTGAGCAACGGGGTCTAGATTGGTGAAATTACATCAGGCTGACACAACCAGCAGAAAGCATTTTACAGTACCTAACTGTTCACACACTGAGGTATATGAAGCACGAAATAGTGCAGAGAAACGCGCACTACCATATGACATAAGAACCTCGAACAGCCAGGATATGAACCCGGGTCCAGATCAAGGCAGGTAGGAACGCTCGGCTATGAATGCCCCTAATCGGGAAATGGTTATTCAAATACTTTAAGAAATCGAATACCCTTCCTCTTACAGCGGTGAGCAACGGGGTGTAGATTGCCCAAATCCAAAGAGGTTCAAAAAACCAGCAGATGTCATCTGACAGTACCTAAGTGTTCAGTCACTGAGGTATATGAAACAAGAAATAGTGCATAGGATCGAGCACTACCATATTATATGTAAACATCGATCAGCCAAAATAAGATACCCGGGTACACAAAGTGGCAGGCGGGAACGCTACCGCTCGGCTTTGATCGCCCCTAATAGGGAAATGGTTATTCGAATACTTTAAGTAATCGAAAACCCTTTGTCTCACCGCGGTGTGCAACGGGGTCTAGATCGGCTAAATCCCATCAGACTCAAACAACCAGTAGATAGAATTTTACAGTACCTAACTGTTTCCACACTGATTTATATGCAACACGAAATAATGCATGGGAACGCACACTACCATATAACATGCAAACCTCGATCAGCCAGGATACAAACCCGGGTACACAGCGTGGCAGGCGGTAGCGCTACCGCTTGGCTATGATCGCTCCTAATAGGGAAATCACTATTCAAATATTTTGAATAATGGAATACCCATCGTGTCACCCCGATGAGAAACTTGGTTTAGTTTGGCCAAATCCCATCAGGCTCACGCAACCAGAAGATTGCATTTTACAGAACCTAACTGTTCACACACTGAGGTATATGAAATACGAAATACTGCATAAGAAAGAACATTACCATATAACATGTAAACCTCGAACGGCCAGGATACGATCCCGGGTCCAGAGCGTAAATGGCAGTACCAATTCCGCTCGGCTACGATCGCCCCTAAAAGGGAAATGGCTATTGGAATACTCTAAGTAATCGAATACCCTTCGTCTCACAGTTGTGAGCAACGGGGTATAGATTGGCCAATCCCATCATGCTCAAACAACCAGCAGAAACATCTTACAGTACCTAACTGTTGTCATACTGAGGTATATGAACCAGGAACTAAAGCATAGGAACGCGCACTACCATATAACATGCAAACCTCGAACAACCAAGATATGAACCCGGGTCCACAGCGTGGCAGGCGGGAGCGCTACCGCATCGCCATGGTCGCCCGTAATAGGGAAATGGCATTTCGAATACTTTAAGTAATCAAATACCAGTCGTGTCACCCCGGTGTGCAACTTGGTCTAGATTGGTCAATTCCTTGCAGGCTCACACAACCAGCAGATACCAATTTACAGTACCAAACTGTTCAGAGACTGAGGTATATAATGCAATAAGTAATGCATAGAATCGTACAATAACGTGTAACATTTCAACCTCGAACAGCCATGATACGAACCCGGTTCAACAGCGAGGTAGGTGGAAGGGCTAAAGCTCGACTATGATCGCCCCTAGTCGGGATATGGCTATTTGAATACTTTAAAAAACTGGATACCTCTCATCTCACAGCGTTGAGCAACGGGGTCTAGATTAGCAAATCCCATCACGCTCACACAACTAGGAGATAGGACTTTACAGTGCCTAACTTTTCACTCACTGAGGTATATGAAACACGATACAATGCATAACAACGCGAGCTACCATATAACATTTAAACCTCGAACAGCCAGGGAACGAACCTAGGTCCAAAGCGTGGCAGGCAGGAGCGCTACCGCTCAGCTTTGGTCACCCCTAATAGGGAAATGGCTATTCGAATACTTTAAGGAATCTAATACACTTTGTCTCACAGCGTTGAGCAACAGGGACTAGATTTGCCAAATCCCATCAGACTTACAAATCCAGCAGATTCCATTTAATAGTACCTAACTGTTCACACACTGAGGTATATGAAACACGAAAAAGAATTCATAGGATCCTGCACTACCATGTAGCATATAAACGTCGAAAAGCCAGGACATAAACCCGGGTCCAGTGAGTGGCAGGAGGGAGCGCTACCGATCGGCCATGGTCGCCTCTGATGCGGATATGACGATTCGAATACTCTAAGAAATCGATATCCTTTCATCTCTCAGCGGTGAGCAACACGGTCTAGTTTGGCCAAATCTCATCAGGCTCAAACAACAAACACATAGCATTTTATATTACCTAACTGTTGTCCCACTGAATTATATGAAACAAGAAATAGTGCATAAGAACGCGCACTACCATATAGCATATAAACCTTGAGCCAGGATACGAACCCGGGTCAAGAGCGTGGCAGGCGGAAGCGCTACTGCTTGGCCATGATCGCTCCTAATAAGGAAATGGCTATTCGAATACTTTAAGTAATCGAATACCCCTCCTCTCACAGCGGTGAGCAATGGGGTCTAGATTGCACAAATCTATTAGACTCACACAGCTAGCAGATATCATATTAGAGTACCTAACTATTAACTCAATTAGGTATATGAAACACGATATAGTGCACAGGAACGAGCACTACCATATAACATGTAAACATCGATCAGCCAAGACAAGAACCCGGGTCCACAGCCTGGCAGGCGGGAACGCTATTGCTCGGCTATAATCGCTACTAATAGGGAAATGGCTATTCGAATACTTGAATTAATCGAAGACCCTTTGTCACATCGGTGTGCAACGGGGTCTAGATTGGCCGATCCCATCATGCTCAAACAACCAGCAGATAGCATTTTACAGTACGTACCTGTTGTCACACTGAGTTATATGAAACTGGAAATAGTGCATGGGAACGCGAACTACCATATAACATGTAAACCTCGAATAGCCAGGATATGAACCCGGGTCCATAGCGTGGCAGGGGGTAGCGCTTCCGCTTAGCCATGATCGTCCCTACTAGGGAAATCACTTTTCCAATACTTTGAATAATGGGATACCCGTCATGTCACCACGGTGAGAAACTTTGTCTAGATTTGTCAAATCCCATCAAACTCGCGCAACAAGAGGCTAGTATATTATAGTACCTAACTTTTCACACACTGAGGTATATGATATACGAAATAGTGCATAGGAACGCGCATTACCATATAACATGTTAACTCGAACTGCCAGGATACAATCCCGGGTCCACAGCGTGCCAGGTGGGAGCACTACCGCTCGGCTATGATCTCGTCTAATAAGGAAATGGCTATTCCAATACTCTAAGTAATCGAATTCCCTTAGTCTCACAACGGTGAGCAAAGGGGTCTAGATTGGCCAAATCCCATCAGGCTTACACAACCAACAGAGAGTATTTTACGGTACCTAAGTGTTTACTCACTGAGGTATATGAAATACGAAATAGTGCTTTGGGTCGCAAATTACCATATAACATGTAAAAAAAGAACAGCCAGGATATGATCCCTGGTCCTCAGCGTGGTAGGCGGGAAAGCGACCGCTCGTCTAAGATCGCCCGTAATAGGTAAATGACTATTCGAATATTTAGATAATATAATACCCTTCGTCTGAGAGCGGCGAGCAACGGGGTATAGATTGGCCAAATCCAATCAGGCGCACACAACCATCAGATAGCATTTTACAGTACCTAGGTGTTCACTCACTGATGTATATGAAGCACGAAATAGTGCATAGGAACGAGCACTACCATATAACATGTAAACCTGGAACAGCCAGGATGCGACCCCGGTCCACAGCGAGGCAGGTGGTAGTGCAAAAGCTTGGCAATGATTGCCCCTAGTCGAGAAATGGCTATTCGAATACTTTAACAAATCGAGTACCCTTCGTCTCACAGCGTAGAACAGCGGGGTCTAGATTGGCAAATGGTACCAGGCTCACGCAACCAGCAAATAGCATTTTACAGTACCTTACTTTTCACAGACTAAGTTATATGAAGCATGAAATCGTTCATAGGATTGCGCACTACCGTATAACATGTCAACCTCGAACAGCCAGTATACGAACCCGGTTCCAAAGTGAGGCAGGGGGGAGCGCTACCGCTCAACTATGATCGCCTTTAATAGTGTAAGAGGTATCCGATTACTTTAATTAATCGAAAACCGTCCGTCTAACAGCGGTGAATAACGGGTTCTAGTTTGGCCATGTTCCATCAGGCTCAGACAACCAGCAGATATCATTTTACAGTATATAACTCTTCTCATACTGAGTTACAGGATACAAGAAATAGTGCATAGGAACGTGCACTACCATATAGCATGAAAATCTCGAACAGCCAGGATATGAACCCGGGTCCAGATCAAGGCAGGTAGGAACGCTCGGCTATGAATGCCCCTAATCGGGAAATGGTTATTCAAATACTTTAAGAAATCGAATACCCTTCCTCTTACAGCGGTGAGCAACGGGGTGTAGATTGCCCAAATCCAAAGAGGTTCAAAAAACCAGCAGATGTCATCTGACAGTACCTAAGTGTTCAGTCACTGAGGTATATGAAACAAGAAATAGTGCATAGGATCGAGCACTACCATATTATATGTAAACATCGATCAGCCAAAATAAGATACCCGGGTACACAAAGTGGCAGGCGGGAACGCTACCGCTCGGCTTTGATCGCCCCTAATAGGGAAATGGTTATTCGAATACTTTAAGTAATCGAAAACCCTTTGTCTCACCGCGGTGTGCAACGGGGTCTAGATCGGCTAAATCCCATCAGACTCAAACAACCAGTAGATAGAATTTTACAGTACCTAACTGTTTCCACACTGATTTATATGCAACACGAAATAATGCATGGGAACGCACACTACCATATAACATGCAAACCTCGATCAGCCAGGATACAAACCCGGGTACACAGCGTGGCAGGCGGTAGCGCTACCGCTTGGCTATGATCGCTCCTAATAGGGAAATCACTATTCAAATATTTTGAATAATGGAATACCCATCGTGTCACCCCGATGAGAAACTTGGTTTAGTTTGGCCAAATCCCATCAGGCTCACGCAACCAGAAGATTGCATTTTACAGAACCTAACTGTTCACACACTGAGGTATATGAAATACGAAATACTGCATAAGAAAGAACATTACCATATAACATGTAAACCTCGAACGGCCAGGATACGATCCCGGGTCCAGAGCGTAAATGGCAGTACCAATTCCGCTCGGCTACGATCGCCCCTAAAAGGGAAATGGCTATTGGAATACTCTAAGTAATCGAATACCCTTCGTCTCACAGTTGTGAGCAACGGGGTATAGATTGGCCAATCCCATCATGCTCAAACAACCAGCAGAAACATCTTACAGTACCTAACTGTTGTCATACTGAGGTATATGAACCAGGAACTAAAGCATAGGAACGCGCACTACCATATAACATGCAAACCTCGAACAACCAAGATATGAACCCGGGTCCACAGCGTGGCAGGCGGGAGCGCTACCGCATCGCCATGGTCGCCCGTAATAGGGAAATGGCATTTCGAATACTTTAAGTAATCAAATACCAGTCGTGTCACCCCGGTGTGCAACTTGGTCTAGATTGGTCAATTCCTTGCAGGCTCACACAACCAGCAGATACCAATTTACAGTACCAAACTGTTCAGAGACTGAGGTATATAATGCAATAAGTAATGCATAGAATCGTACAATAACGTGTAACATTTCAACCTCGAACAGCCATGATACGAACCCGGTTCAACAGCGAGGTAGGTGGAAGGGCTAAAGCTCGACTATGATCGCCCCTAGTCGGGATATGGCTATTTGAATACTTTAAAAAACTGGATACCTCTCATCTCACAGCGTTGAGCAACGGGGTCTAGATTAGCAAATCCCATCACGCTCACACAACTAGGAGATAGGACTTTACAGTGCCTAACTTTTCACTCACTGAGGTATATGAAACACGATACAATGCATAACAACGCGAGCTACCATATAACATTTAAACCTCGAACAGCCAGGGAACGAACCTAGGTCCAAAGCGTGGCAGGCAGGAGCGCTACCGCTCAGCTTTGGTCACCCCTAATAGGGAAATGGCTATTCGAATACTTTAAGGAATCTAATACACTTTGTCTCACAGCGTTGAGCAACAGGGACTAGATTTGCCAAATCCCATCAGACTTACCAAACCAGCAGATTCCATTTTATAGTACCTAACTGTTCACACACTGAGGTATATGAAACACGAAATATTGCATAGAAACGCTTACTACCATACAACATGAAAAAATAAAAGAGCCAGGATATGATCCAGGTTCCAGTGTGGAGGCGGGAACGCTACCGCTCTTCTTTGGACGCCCCTAATAGGGAAATGGCCATTTGAATACTTTAAGTAATGGCATACCCTTCGTCTCACAGGGATAATCAACGGGGTCTAGGTTGGCCAAAACCCATCAAGCTAACACAACACAACTGTTTACGCACTGAGGTTTATGAAACACGACATAGAGCATAGGAACGAGCACTGCCATACATGTAAACCTCGATCAGCCAGGATACGATCCCGGGTCCAGAGTGTGGCAGACGGGAGAGCTATCGTTCGACTCAGATCGCCCATAACAGGAAAATGGCTTTTCGAATTATTTAAGTAATAGATTCCTCATCGTCTCACAGTGGTGAGCAACGGGGTCTAGCTTGGCCAAATCCTATCATTTTTGCACAACCATCAGATAGAATTTTACAGTACCTAACTGTTCAAACACGAAACATGAAAGAGTACATAGGAACGCGCACTGCCATATAGCATGTAAACGTCGAAAAACTAAGGTATAAACCCTGGTCCGTAGCATTGCAGGAGTCAGCGCTACCGCTCGGCCATGATCGCCTCTAATAGGGATATGGCTAATCGAATACTCTAAGTAATCGAAAACCTTTCGTGTCTCAGCGGTGAGCAACGCGGACTAGATTCGCCAAATCCCATCAGGCTCAAACAAAAAGCACATATAATTTTACATTACTTAATTATTGTCCCATTGAGCTATATGAAACAAGAAATAGTGCATAAGAACGCTCAATGCCATATAGCATATAAATCCTGCAGAGCTTGGATACAGACCCGGGACAAGAGCTTGGCAGACTTGAGCGCTACCGCTTGGCCATGATCGCTCCTAATAGGAAAATGGCTATTCAAATACTTTAAGTAATCGAATTCGGGTCGTGTAACTGCGATAAGCAACCGGGTGTCGATTGGCCAAATCCCATCAGGCTCACACAACCAGCAGATAGCATTTTACAGTACCTAGGTGTTCACATATTGAGGTATATTAATCAAGAAATAGTGCATAGGAACACGCACTGCCACATAACATATCAACAGCGAACAGCCAGGATACGAACCTGGGTCCACAGCAACGCAGGCGGGAGCGCTATCGCTCGGCTATGATCTCCCCTAATAGGGAAACATCTATTCGAATACTTTAAGTAATCGAATAACCCTCGTCTCACAGCAAAGAGCAACTGGGTCTGGATTGGCCAAATCGCATCAGGCTCACAAAACCAGCAGATAGCATTTTACAGTACCAAACTTTTCACAAACTGAGGTATATGAGGTAAGAAATAGTGCATAGGAACGCACACTACCATATAACACGTCAACCTTAAGCAGCGAAGAGACGAACCCAGGTCCAGAGTGAGGCAGGTGGGAACGCTAC
>JAUUED010075071.1:0-10402 GCA_032361865.1 Panulirus pascuensis | reverse complement strand
AAAGTTGTATGTAATATTGTAATTTCATTTTTTTTTTTTATATAGGCTGCCTGATCATGTCAGCTTAGAGGAAGGGGCCATTTTGGAACCTTTGAGTGTTGGTGTGCATGCATGTCGACGAGCTGGAGTCACCATTGGCTCCTCTGTCCTGATCTGTGGTGCAGGGCCTATTGGCCTTGTTAATGTGCTTACAGCTAAAGCAATGGGGGCCTCAAAGGTCTGCATAACAGGTAAGAATTGTCTTTGCATTACTGTTTTAAGTGTTGGATATTTCTTCAACGATTATGCCATTTTGTATAAATTGAGTTAGCTCACAGAGAATTACCTAAAGACATCAAAATCATAACACCTTTCTGTACAATTATATATGTAATAACACCCCATGCACAATTTTATTTGCTTGCCTTCTCTTCATATGCTTCCACCAGTGTTATAGGTAGTGCTATATTTGCCACCCTCAGGACCAGACTGATGCTGGATTAGGAAATGTACCTAGACTAGGATTACCAGATCTCTTCATAAGATAAGGAGTTGGTGGAGTTATATAGTTTTACTTTTAGACACATTAAAGAGAGGAATAGAATACGAAAAGTATGTAAGTAATGTTAGTGAGAAGAAGACTTGGTAGAGCTTGGTGCCAATGAGTTTGGTGTCATTTTTTTCACCATATGAAAAGCAGGATGGACATGGAAATGTGGTTTATTTATTCCTATTACATTATGTTGCATGTTACACTGATTTTTCACACATAAATGATACTGATAGTTTGCAAGATTAAGTTATACTTTTATGTAGCTTTTCTTCCTGCACATCTTTTTATTATATGATTTTGTACACTATACTTTTATTTCTATTTTTAGCACTGTGTTATTTGTAAGCAGCATGAAGATGCACAAAAACATCATATACCTCCCTTTGTTTTAGTGTATTGGAGTGGGAGGAAGATACAGTTGAGCAAGGCACTGATGGGTCTGGTATCATCTTTCCCCACTTCAGTATCACTTTTTGTCACACTTAATACAGATTTCTTAAACAGACACAGTGGTGGATGTGAATAAGATGAATAAAATTTAAGGTATACCACACTTTTATGTAATTTTCAGGTACTTCATGCTGGTGCCAAACATGTTTATATTGCATATTAAAGTGCTTCATCCACTTACTGCTTATGAAATCCAAGAGGGTAAGATTAAATCATGCACTTAACTACTGCCGTATATTGGAGATGTGTACTTAGATAACACATCTTGGAAACACTGTAAGGTTGAATTCATTTTACCTTAGGATTCAATAAAATAAAATTGGGTTACTTACCAAATTTTCCCACAAAGAATATGAATGAAATGTAAAGAAACACACATCATAATACAGACTTATTATTAATCTGAATATTTAAATGAAAATTGAAGCACTCATCAATGTATTAAAGTATTAGATAATGTTATTTCTGGGATAGTGCAGAAAGAATTCTACCCCTTCTATTCCCTGCATGTCATAGAATTCTAAAAGATGAAATTGAAGGAGCCATGTGGGGAGTGCTCATTCTCTTCAAACGCTCATGGGATAACTAAAAGTTATTTATGATAAGTATATTCTTAAGAGATCTAAAGATAGAAAGGAATAGCAGTTTGAACATCCAGCTTCTATGGAAAAATTAAATTAGTTAAGTACTATTCATTTACCAACAGTCTTATTTCTTGTTGCAACTTATTGGTGGCTTAAAAGGTCAACTCCTCAGCAGATATTTTGCAGGTTGTAAGCTTTTTCTTCAAAAGATACAGAGCTGGTTGGCTTACTAAATGTTTCGGTTAATCTGATACATGATGTTGATTTAGATGTTGAAAAAGATAGATATTTTTCATAAAGCATAAAAATTTTTTCCTTTTCTCTCTCTCTCCCCAGACATTGCTGAGAATCGCCTGCAGCTTGCCAAGCAAATAGGAGCAGATTACACAGTTCTTATTAAAACTGATGAAGCTGAAGTTTTGGCAAAGCACATAGAGAAAGTAATGGGTGGGATGCCAGATATCACAATTGAGTGTAGTGGTGCTGAACCCAGCATTCGTCTTGGTATCTTTGTGAGTATGCTCTTGCTTCTAAGTAAATGGAAGAGGGTCTGAGTTTTTTATTACTGAGAGATCTTTTTGGTTTACAATTTAAGTGATTATCGTATATCTGTTTGTGTTGGGGGCATTTTGTTTGTATGATTTCATATGACTTTGTTTCTGAATTTATAATTGTCAGGGAAATTCCATGTCATGCTCTTCCTATCTTTTTTTTTTTCTTATGGTGGTGACTGATATAGCACAGACAAAGCATGCCCCAGTCAAAGGTTGTTTCAGGTGAAAGGAATGAAGCAAGGGAAAAAGAAAGTAGGTATTAATCAGGGCTTTATAGATAATTGCAGACCAGACTCCTAGAAATAGAAGGATTAAAGAAAGAGGAAAAGATGAAATGACAAAGAGAATTTTTTAGTGCATATGTTCAAGGGAAGAGATATATATATTTCCAGTAAGTCCTTAAGAGGCAGGTCTCAACACAGAAACTGTGGAGGGCAGCAGCCAGATGCAAACCCTGATTCCAAGCTTTAGGGGTAGGTTATGTATGCAGGCTGCTCACAAGAATATTGGTCAAAATTCTGCTCATAGATTATGGAAAGAGTAGCAGTATTGCAGCATACAGAGAGTGATAGATGGTTAAAGAGAGGTGGTGCCAGAAGGAGGAAGGAGCAAGAAATGAGTGGAGTATTGAACTTGATATTTGTTGCAGTTGATTATTTACTGACAAATGAAATTTATTGCAGTTGAGATATCCAGAAAAAAGAAAAAGTAGCTGACATAAAGAGATTAAGCAATTTCATCGAAGAATAGCTTTAAAGCTGATATGTCACTTAAACACCCTTCTTTAGATTGGCTTCCCTTGTGCACCATTTATACCACAGAGGGAAGTAGATATACAGACAAATGATGTATGTTGCAGTTGGGATATCCAGATAATACAAAAAGTGTGTAATTGATCTAAGAGAATAAACAAGTAATTCTAAGAATAACTGTAAAGCTTATACATCACGAATATTTTTCTTTGCGCTAGACTTCCCACATTTATCACCTGTACCATGGGAAGTAGATGACATTGGGTCAATACAGTACACTTAAGCACTCCATTCTGACAGAGGTGTGACTGGGGGCCTGAGTGATGTGAGGAGGCCCACAGGGACATTTTATGTTGTTTGACTCAGTGTTATAGGAATCTTTTCTCAGGTATATGCTGCAGTTGATGCAAGCGTGCTCAGGACTTAAACCCCTCTTCCACCCTATGGATCGCTTTAGCACCATGGTTCCATTTGTTGTCATATCCATTACCAGGTACATTAAACACTCCAGTTCCTCCATTTCCTCCTCATTCAGACTTAAACCGTCCTGTCTCATACCCCTGCTTCACCTCATTACTTCACTTTTGATTACATTTATTGTCACTTCCTCCTTTGACACACTCTTTAAAACTATGTTACCATTTAGAGTTTCTGATGTCTGCCACTAGAGCCATCTCCAGCACAGTGCAGACTTGACCCTCACTATATGACCCTTGCATTTACCTCTCGCACCACCCCAACCAGGAATTGATTAAACAACCAGAGGGACATCACATATCACTGATGCAGACCCACATTCACCAAGGACCACTCACCTTCCTCCTCTCCTTCTGGCACATATTTCTTACTCTCCTGGCAAAAACTCCGTGCATTTAGTACCTTTTCATTAACCCCATATATTCATAGCACTTTCCAGAAGGCCTCTCTGTCAACCTAGATATATGCTTTCTAAACTTCCGTAAATGCCATACAGTCCACTCTGTCAACCTAGATATATGCTTTCTACACTTCCGTAAATGCCATACAGTCCACTCTCCTCCTCCAAGTATTTCTCTAAGAAAATGTGAATCGAAAACACTTAAGCCACACATTCTCTACCTTTCCTGAAACCACACTGTTCCTTCCCAGTCAGATATTTTTTACATGCCACTATCCTCTTAGTGCTATCCCATTCACTTTATCAAGTGTACTCAGCTGACATTACCTCCTTTTTTCATGCAGTTCATTTTTCAACAGGCCACAAAATCTGGTGGTATGATGGTGTTGGTTGGCCTAGGCCCTAATGAGGTTAAAGTTCCTATAGTTAATGCTGCTCTTCGGGAAGTTGATATTCGAGGCATTTTTCGATATGCTAACTGGTAAGATTATTTAATTGTACCCATAATGTAATGTAATATAGGTTCATATTTCATAGTTATTAATAAAATTGATGGAGAATTCAGTCTGTATTTCAGGGTAAGATGTTTGATTATCAGGATCACTAAGGCTAACAGTATCATTCTGGAAGTGCCAACTGAAATAAGTTGAAAAACCTTATTCACGTATTCAAGATAATTCTGAGACCATACACACATGCATTACTTGTGCGACCCTTGCATGGAGAGTTGAACTTACCCTTGGATATGTTGCAACACATAACTTCAGTGTTTTCAATGAAGATTTAGCTAGTTTTTTTTCTGACATGTCATGTTTGCATAACTATTTGCTGAATGGGTGCCCCAGCATGTCTGGAGAGTGTGCTACAACTTTTAAATGACTGTTCTGGAAAGGAAGAACAGGTTAGGCCAATCTATTTGGCATTTCATCCTAATTATGATGTTATGCACTTACCATGCTAAACAGTCAGAACATTACATAATCAATGCAAGATAGAATTTGTTTATTGTAGATATATGAAAGACTTAACCTTAAATGATTGCCACTTTAATTTGCGACTAGAAGTGTTGCTTCATTGTAATAATTTTGATAGGTATCCTGTAAGTATTGTATCTTAGCAGTTGTTTTCATACAGATATCACAGTTGTTGCACTAAGGACACTTTTTAGTAAATCTCCTTTAAGGAACAGGGCATCCTTACTCCTATATATGTACACTCAGTTCCTACTAGAGATTTATGCAGTGTGCTTGCATTCACTTAAACAAGGTAGGCAGATTTGAATGGCTGAATTAAAGTGCACTGCTGATAGATTGAAATGTAATGAAATGAACGGATAGACTGAAAGTATGAAAACTATTCTGTTACCTTTGCCAAGTGATGCTGTGCTGAATCAGAGGAGGACTATGAGAGAATAGTAGTTGTAGTTGATGATGTATGTAGGAAGAGCATGTGAAAGTAAATGTATGAATGGATAAGGTTCTTGTTTTTGAAAGAGGTGGGCAGTTCTTATTAAGGTACATATAATATTACCACCTGTAATCATTGCAAATATGTTATCCATGAAAGAAAGCATTTTTTTTCTAAAGGAAGTGCAATAAAGTCTCTTCATCCATTGCTAGGTGTTTTTGTTCTGTAGCTAAAAGCATCACTGATAACTTGTATGGCTCTATCTTTCCTTCACTTCTGTGTTCTGATGATACCATAGCTATCTCTCCTGTAGACAAAGCAACACACTTTAGTTCTCATTTCTGTAACCATAGCTTGGATGACTCTGATGTTCCTTCTCCCTCTGATGCTTCCCATAGCAATCCTATGTCACCCCAATCTCTGTTCAAACTGTCTGAAAAGTGCTTCTCTCTCAGGACACAGGCAAGGCTTATGGACCTACTGGCATCCATTCCTGTGTACTGAAAGTGTGTGCCTCCAGCTTGCACATGTGCTTGCTTGTCTGTTCCATTCCTGTTTAAAAGCCAGAACTTTTCCCTCTTCATGGAAGCATGTATTGATACATCCCATCCCTAAGAAGGTTGACTGTTCTAACCCCCTCTAACTATTGTCCTGTTGCTTTGACTTCTACTATTTCCAGAGTCTTTGACTCCCTTCTCAACTCTCATATTCTCAGATATCTTGAATGTCACTCATTTCCCTGATTGATATGGCTGCCTTAAGCGAGATTCACAGGTAATATTCTTTCCTGTCTTACAAATGTCTGGTCATCATACCTGAAAGCTTTTGGAGATTCATATGTGGTTGCCCATGATATATCCAAAGCTTTTGACAGGTTGTGACATCAGGGTCTCATATCTAAGCTCTTCTTTTCGCTTCCCTCCCTATCTTTGTTCCCTCTTATCTAGCTTCCTTTCTGGCTGATCTATCACTGTGGTTGTTGATAGATCCCCTTTTCTCCAAGGTTCTGTCCTCTCTCCTACACTTTCTCTGCTTTTTATCAATGATTTCCTTTCTTTACAGTTAGCCAAGTGCAGTCACATGCTAAAGTCAGCACTGCTTTGCTTTATGTCCTTCAAATCTGCTCCTTCTTTCACTCGATCTGCATCTCTTCTCGACACAACTTCCTCAGTAAACTCTGACATGGACAGGATATCCCAGTGGGGTAAATGAAATCTGGTTAAGTTGAGAGAGCTTTAAGAGAGAGCAAGACACCACCAGCTCATTTGTATCTCTTGTCACTGATTAATAGTGTATCTTGTAATTGCATGTTTTGCAAGAAACTTTGTTTTTGATATCTGAGCAAGATTCAGAAATACCAGTAGTATCTAATTTTTCTTCCAGTGCTTTTTTCTGTATACTGCCTGCATTAACATATATTTTGATTTGTAACACTTTCTCAAAAAGTATTTATGGAGGGGGATTGAACAGCTCAACACATGCTGTGTTATTTTGCAGAAATCCACATATAAGACTCAGGAGCTTGCCCAAATGCACAGCTCCCAGTTCATGTCGGTGTAGTCTGTCATTTGTAAACATCAAAACGCATGAAAAAATGCTGTCCAAAATATATAAATTCCACTTCCTCCTGTTAACAGTTATCTTGAATCTATTATTGAAATTGAAAACCTCATTGAAAAAGGTGTTCCCAGTGTCGATCTTAGGCAGGACCCCAAAAATTGTAATGTTATTAGTTTTGTTTCAAAAATATAAAGTAAGCTGATGATCTCTAACAGCATTTATTATTGAACGATTTGAAGTAAGGAAAAGGTATAGTCTTGGTGACAATCTTAATCTCTAAGTTCTAAGGATGAAAGCGCTCTGGACTGATTTTAGTTTCAAAACCTCTGTGTTACATAATCTTATCAGTTGAATGAATGTTGGGAGAGTAGCTGGGAGGTCTGAACTAAAATGACATTGTTAAACACGTTAATAAAGTAATCCGAGTTAATTGGAGATTAATTGAAACTATAGGATACTGAAAAGCTCTCCATACTACCTAGCTTTGTCACAGGATATCACCTAAGATTTTGATTTCTTGTAAGTCTTAGATGCTGCACTAATTCTAATTTGATTATTTCAGCTATCCAACAGCTTTGGATATGATTGCAACAGGAAAGGTTAATGTCAAACCTCTCATCACCCATAGATTCAAACTTGAGGAAGCTCTTCAGGCATTTGAAACTGCTCGCACAGGTGCAGGAGGTGCAATTAAAGTTATGATTTCATGTGATTGAAGCTCAAGGATAAATCTAGCAGTCATATGAATATTTCATTTTTAATCAGGAATTATTCTTGAAGCAGTGCTGATCATCACAGGACCAGTGCAGTTACATGACAAGTTACGATAATGCATACCTTGGTAAAGCAGGTCTTGTAAGTCATTCATAGAAATTGTGCAGTAAATGAAACAGTTGTGCAGTTAATACCTAACATTTGATTGAAAAAGAGTTGAAATTCTATTACAGTACTAGGCAGAAATAAAATGTATTTCTTGAGCTTTGTGAATATTTTATTTTAGCCTTTTGTTATGATGCTTGTAAATATTTATATTTCTTTTATTGTTGACTGTTTAATCCATTAGAACATCTCAAATCTGGCTATCCAAAACTTGGCTTCTCCCATAATCTTGTACCTGAGAGGGTGCTGGAGCTCAGTGAAACCCCCAGAGCTTCTGTTTGTGTAATCACCTATTGCTACTTTTGTCTACATCATATGTGTGAGAATAGTAAATATCTATAGTTGTAATGTTTTTTTTTTTAAACGTTATATAAACTTGTGTATTAGGAAAATGAAAAGTCACACATTGTTATGATTTATTCAGTCAGCTAACAATTCCCTTAGCTGTTTTTTAGACACCAACTTGGCATGATTGGAACATGCCCCAGTAGAAAACAATCTTGCATGAAAGAAGAAAGTAAAAAAAGGAAGAAATTAATCAGGGCTCTGCAGGTGTTTGTAGACCTAACTCTCAATGGAAGATAAAATAAAGAGCATTCCACAGCATACTTGTTAATGGGAAGAAGGTGGCATTATAACAGCCATTTCTCTCCCTACAAAAACTGTGGGAAGCAACTGTCTGACACCTGCCTCGGGTCCAAACCTTGAGGGTGGGGACACATGCAGACAGCTAATGAGAACAGTGGCCAAACTGATACCTGTAAAATAGAAAAGGCAGCAATATCACAGTATACGGAAAAAGATAAAATATACATTGTTTGGTAATTCAGTGGGCATGTATGTGATTGCGTGACGTTACCGTCATTTATATATTTTGTAAGATCTTGGTGTGGGGACAGTTAAATTTGTGCAATTTTAACTACTTATATTTCATTAAAAGGTTGGATTACCTACTTAGAATAACATGCATTGGTTTGGCTCAGCTCAAGCATATTTATTCCCCAACCAGTAATAAAGGATGTGTACTATTGTAAGTGTATTTTAGTGTATATGAAAGTCTGTTAAACTTTACATTTATTTTTATGCATGCTTGTTAAACTTTGATTGCTTAGGGGTATTTCTTGGTAGTCATGATATTCACAGAGGTAAAGAAAGGGCTGGTCCCTCCATATTGAACATGCACACAAAGTTACGTGTTCTGTTGGTAAAATTTTGACAGTTCTCTCCTTCCTGAGCATGCATACATGGTTTTTAATTGTTTGTAATTATGTTGTGCATCAGACAGTGTTCCTGGCAATTAATCTTAGCATTTTAAGGATGTTTGTTGAATTTCATATGCAAGACTTTGTTCATTGTCATGAAACGCGGTGACAGAACATGTCTGTAGGCGAATGGCACATATGCCTACATCCCCTAACCAGTTACTTCTGTGTGGTAAATCATGTTAACATTAAAGTTTTTCTCTGACATTGATCATGATAGTTTCGAAACGAAAAAGATCAGTCACACACCTATTATCCTTCCTGGAGCATGAGTTGTTTTTCTAATTTTTGAAGCACTTTCCACAGCATGAATTTTATAATAAGAGGGTTCTACATTTGCCAAGCCCTATCTCTGAAAAGATATCTACTTCATATGTCTTTAGCTTTTTATACTGTATGCACCTACAGTTTCATTTATTCACCATCCTATTTATATAGAAGTTTTCCACATCGTTTGTAACTTTTTTCTTGCTGTGACTTCTCAGTGGTCTTTCTCTGAGAATATCCGAAAACTGTCGACTCTCAACATGTCACTGAATTCAGAAGCCTGAAGGCTGTAATCATGTCCTGCACCTTCCTTATCTCTTCCACTATGGGAAAATTCGCTAAGCCAACTGCAACCTCTCAGTATCCTCAAACTATGCAACCAGCCAACCAGACTCCCAAACCACCACCTCCAGAAGCCAGCCTTGCCAGACATCTGTGTCTGCTC
Organism: Panulirus pascuensis; assembly: GCA_032361865.1. Taxonomy (NCBI): domain Eukaryota; kingdom Metazoa; phylum Arthropoda; class Malacostraca; order Decapoda; family Palinuridae; genus Panulirus; species Panulirus pascuensis. The sequence goes on along the minus strand of JAUUED010075071.1, from coordinate 833 downwards.
AACAGCACCATAGGAAAGGAAGAACTGGAGAATGCTGGATGGACAATCTTCTGACCTCTTACCCACTCTATGGACCACACCCAGTCAACGCAACCACCAAAAAACCTAAATTGCATGAAAGCAGATTGGCCAGCCATCATTCAGTACATAGAAAAAAAGCTCCAAAACTTCAGTATAGATGACTTCTCATCCCTTATCATGCAACCAATCCACAAGGGCACAAATATAACCGAAATTTCTTCCCATAAATTACATGCCTCATAACACAAAGTAACCAACTCTGAAACAACCACTCAATCAGCAAAATTCCGAAACAAATCCATACTCTGAATAACACCATCACTAAGTTTCTGAAAGTGAAAATTGGCATTTCTTACACAAGACAATCACAAGACCCCACAGCCGCAAACTCCGGCACACATTAAAAAAATCCACTCATCATCAGGCACTCCTGAACCATTCTAGGGAAATCCCTTCTCCCAAAGAGCATACAGGCATAATCCTGAGATAATATTAAAAAAAAAAATCAACGACAAACAAACCTCACCCTCAAATAGAAAGGTAATGAAAAACCTACACAAAATCTATTCAGAAACAACTACCCCACACATCCCTCACTTACACCGATACAAGCAGTGCAGTTAAAACAACTCTCCTGCTACAGGCTTTAACAAATTGAACTCTCACAAAAAAAACTTTGGCCATTTGCAATCAAAGCATTTACAGGTGTCTTCAACCACTGGCTACACAACAAAATTCATAGCATCTGGAAACTTATCAATATATTACCAATCCCAAAACCCCCCAAACCACCCAACTTACCTTCCCTCTAC
>JAUUED010073966.1:0-10421 GCA_032361865.1 Panulirus pascuensis | reverse complement strand
GATCTTTTAGCACTAGCACTAATAACAAGAGACCATCGCTCAATCCTCAGCATGACTACATCCATCCAAGAGCACCACCAGACTCATACTACCGGACACGATACCACAGGACACCACAACATACGAAGCAATGGGTCTATGATCCTAGCCACTACCCTCCAAGTGTCGCTTATGGAGAGCTTTACTTTGACCAGCAGCGCCCTCCAAGGATCCCCCAAAATCTGCAAGAAGCTGACCACAGCCATCGCAAGAAGATGCATTACACTCCAAGCAGCAACAGCAGAGCTGGTCAACAGAAAGTCCAGTCATCTCTCAGTAATACATACAACTTTGACCCAATAAGAAGACAGCATTCAGTGTATCACTACCTCGCCAACCAAAACTTAGAAGACCCAGTGCACCAAAATCAAGAAATAAATTCAAGAAAAACCACAATAAGACTCGACTATGCCAAGTTGCCCAGTGGTTATGAGTCACCAACAACAACGTTCGAAGACCTGATCAACAAAGGGAAGGATGGGAGCATAAGTCTTAGTAGGAGGAAAAAAATTAGATTTGATGTTAAGAAACTCCAGCCTACTGCCCAGGTCAATGGTCATAGCCATCCACACTTCACTGATAGTTCATGAGATGGATTGATACATTAAACCACCTGAAGATGTTCTTAGTGTAGTGACCTTTTAGTTGTACTGGAGTTCTGAAGATTTTCTTGATGTACTTTTACATCTTATTGGTAGTGGGAGCTGAAAATTTCTTAATGTGTTGTCAGCTCTTGCACAAGTCTGTCATCTCTATCTGACAAACTTTCTTCTCGAATATTGTACCAGAAGGAGCGACAGAGACCATATCAAATGGCTTTTGCAGTTTCACTGTTTTATTTCTTGTTTTGCTTCATGTTACAATATATCTATATCTCTGATGCCTGTTCCATTCTGGAGTGACCACGGCAAGAGTCTCCACAACTTGTAAACTCCAGTGCTTCTGCTTAGCCTTTAGTGCCTCACATTTAACAGGCCAGTGGCAAAGGGCAAGTCTAGTGCAGTGTTTGCAGAGGCTCCAACCTATTGTTTCTACTGACTACTTCTGCTTATGCTCCTGCCTACTACTACCTAATGTTTCTACCTAATGCTCTTTCCTACTACTTCTATCTATTGCTCCTGCCATTTTGCCAAAAGGCAGGGCTAGCACATAGTGCTACCTACAGGAAATTCTAGTTATGGAGAATGAGTTGTGTGAGTTAAGTATTATTAAGTGTTATGTGTGACGAGGAGAGATTGTATGTTTGTAAACAAAATGCCAGCAATCCCCATGTGGGTGACGCAGAAAGAAACGACAGCTACCTGGGTTAGAGGAGTGTAACTAGGCAACCACTGAAGTACAGGCTCACCTCTCAGATGTCGATAACCTTCTCGATACCCAGGCGGGTAATACCCATGATATACCACCCTGGTCAGTGGCTGCCTACCAACTACTACTTGCCATTTCTTATGCCTACCTTTATTTCCAATTTTTGATCAGAACCTTTGGGGTTGCAGTGCAATAAGTATCCTATCATTCTAAGAGAAAACAATTCACCCACCCATTTCTTTTGGTAAACCAATGATTACTCTGTCACAGAAATCAGGGGATTTGTATTGCATGACATCTTCCCTTTAAACCCGGTTCTTTTCTTAGTTTGATATTCCTCTCCAAATGAGCTTTAAAACAATGCAGAGGGCTGACAGTCATAATGGCAAACACATGATGAGAAGGAAAATTGTTTGATTTCAGAATTAATTTTTCTCATTGTAATTTATGTCTTATCTGCAGATGGAGTAATTCGCCGAGGGTTAAGACATGTTTGGGACACGGGAATGTTTCATGCAGTATTAAAAAAACGTGGTCGGATTCCAACCTCGGATAGTTTCCAGGTGAAGCGCATTGCAGGGCCCGGCTTGCATAATAACTTTTACTACCAGGTTTGTTCACTCATTTTTTTCTTAAAGTGAGAAAGGGAAGTGAGACAGCCCAGGTACTTTTAAAGTAATATTAATGCAATATCCCAGTTATATCCTATGGTTTAACTATGACCCTAAATGTAGGCTTACCTCGTAATAACCTATTTGTACTCGACTGGGAGGGAGTGCTAAACATGTAGGGCCCTTCTTTTGAACTCTCGATCATACACTTTTCTTTTGCTTCTGTATACTCTCAGTGGTTACAATGTAATCACTTAGTTTCTTCCATTCATTCTTTACTCAGATGCTAAAATAGCACATCCTTGCATCTTTTATAGTAACTTTCCTGCTTATCTTTTTGTTATGGCCTCTGGTTGCTGTGTTTTTGCATCTCACAAAGAAGTGTTCACTGTCAGCATCATCATACTGGTTCAGAAACATGTTGGATATAATCAGGTAACCACTTACTCCTCTCTCTTCCGTGTTGGAGATATATATGGCCTCTAGCCTCACACTGTATCAGAGTTCTCCTAATCCTGGTATAGCACCACCTTCATTGGCCTCCTGTGGACCTTCACAGTTAGCTCTTTGTGCTCCTTTAAGTGTAGTGATCAAATTTGGGAAGCATTTTCTTGTTTTGGTTTGATGATTTATGCTGTGACTAGTTTGCTGAACATTTCATACTCTTTGTACTTGAATGTGATTATTCAGCTTCCAGGAAATTGATTTTCCAATAGTCTCTGGATTTGTCCAAATCTGACAGCAACCAGTTATCCATTGAAAGTCTGGTTATCCAACCTTTAAGCTCTTAAGCAGAAGTCCTACAATCTTTCACAAGTTACCCACCAGAATTGCTGCTCTTCAGGCATTTGTACTTGCTTTTGTTAACATTGCTGGAATCCCTCATTGTGTTTCTCAGTGGTTGCTTTCATTGATATTGGACCTTGTGAGACCAAAATATCATTCCCTTACAGTATCAGCTTCCACAATGCAAGTGCTGTAAAAGGTTTGTTGAGAAGTATTACACAGAAATGGAAGTCTGTAGTGTAAAATATTATGCAGAAAATTAACATGGTAGGCTTAAGGCTAAACTATGCTATGAGTTTGATGTGGAGGCTCCACTTTACGTGCATCTATGGTGCGAGACCTTAAGAGGAACTTTCGCACTTATTTTGGTGAGTTTATAAACAGCACAGTATTGCAAAATTACTTAATGTTCATCCTTCTCAGTTTTATTTCTTTGATATTGTTTTCATACAGTATTATTAAAAACATTTAGATACCTGACTTTTCCAGTATTTGACTTGCTGCAGGTCCTGATGTGATTGGATATTTGGATTTTCACTGTATTTACCACCAGTAGGTTGTTTCCTTAACAATTTTCCTGAGATAGAGCTCCGGTGGCAAGTTAGGTGCAGTGTCAATATCCATACCTCTCTTACACAAAGATTCCGGTAACTTATGCCCTGCTAGATTGGGATGTTCTTTCACTGTTTTCCATCCTCATTACTCTGTGTTTACTGCAGTTGAATTCCATGAACCATGCATCAGAACTAACTTTGGAGTTTGTAGAGGCCCTCTTGTAAGTTTGTCAAAGTAAATAGTGATGCAAAATATTACAGTGAGTAGTGGTCCTTATTTAGGCACCAGAAATGTTCAAGATATTAATGGGGAGGTGCTGTTTTTCATTATCGAATTAGTAAGGACAGAAAATTGACTTAGCAGAACTCATCCATAGTCAGACATGTTATTAATCACTAATTGTGCTTGTCACTTAGGTACACATTAGCAGAAAGATGGAATCAAGGGTCCAGTATATGGGCAGTTCTATGGTATGAAAATGTACTGTATGAAAAGAACATAACCATTTATTTAAAAAAATACACCATTTATATCAAAAGAACAGAAAAGTAACATGCATGAAATAGAGTAAAGAAAATAAATGGCTGTGTGTCAGAGACTTAAGAAAGTACCTTTCCCATCCTGCCAGGCACACTCTAATGCATAGAACTCATGCATGCACTAGTATTTACAATACAGCCAGTCACTTCGTCCAAAATTTGATAATGACATGCTTGCAGCAGTTTTCCGGAGTGCTTAGTAGGAGGTATCACTTACACACAGAGTACATCCTTGATGATCAGTCTATCTTCCCTGGGTGGACTCCAAGGAGTTATTCCTACCCTGAAGCTTAGTTAACCCTTAAATGGCTGTCCACATCAATTGACATCCAGCTGACCTTTTGTACCATTAATAGCCTTTAGAGGCTTTTCCATCACGAGGAATGTGAAGGAAAAATTTTGCTCTTCTCAGAACTCCTACAATCACTAATATTTGTGCACAATCAATAACCCATGGGTTGCGTATACACAGTGACCTTGCAGAAAATATTGTTGGATAATGTTAAGAGATGAGAAGAAACGTTTACAGACTTTTTCAGTTTGTGAGGAAAGGGAAGAAGAATAACGTGAGAAATGTAAAGAAATAAGCAATTTAGAGAGTGATTTTAGCAGGATTACATGAGTAGGAGGGAGGCCTGCAGAGGGTGTTCACACTGACACCATACTTGTGAAGGATATTAAGTAACAAGTGTGCCTAATTTTCTCTGTGTAATTATGGGGTAATGGAGGATGTAAATAACATATGAAAGGAAAAGAACTAGAACATTTCTGAAGAAAAAACACATCCAAAATCTATCCCACACATACAAGCCATTTGCTGTTCTCACACTTATTTGTAGTGTAAAGTGCAATATTTCTAAATATATTAATTTTATTCACCACCATATCTGTTCGGGTGTAAGAAATATGAGTACATTGTCAAAGTAAGTTCAGGATAAAGAAAAATTCTTCATTATCTTCTTCACACTTGTTAGCCAAAACTAAGTTCAAGGTAAAGAAAAATTCTTCAGTATCTTCTCCACACTTGTCAGGCAATCTCCTGTAATGTGTCTAGATATATTCATGTTATTTACCACCAAAGTATATATCACCTTTGTGTGATATAAGAGTACAGTGTGAAAACTACCTCAAGAGAAAGAAAGAAACATCATCTCCATTACCTCCTTTCCTGTTAGAAGTGTTGGATGTGTTATCCACACCTCTTGTGTCTCTCATTTAGCAGGGGACCGGGTCAGCACAATGGTGATAGTATAACTTTTTGCATAACCCATCCACTTAGTCAGTTCTCTGTATTATGGAGATTGTCAAATAATCTAAGAAATATATTTCCTTAATTTTGTTAGTATTATGGAGATTGTCAAATAATCTAAGAAAAATATTTCCTTAATTTTGTAAGTAAGATTAACTAGAACTTAATATTCTAAATAAAGTAACAAACAACTCAGCATTGTGGAAAATTACTTATGCTAAATGCTGTCAGAGTTATGCTGCTCCACTGCCAGGCATACAATGTACTCCATGTGTACCATCAGGTGTCTGCAGTAAAATGTGTGGTACTATTTTTGTAAGTGTTTTTCCACAAACAGATATGATTATTAAGGGTTAACATCACTAATATCTGCTCTTTTGTATGAGTTTTATGACTTCACAGATGATTATATAATAAGAGAGTGAAGATCTTGTTTGGGGTTCCTTGATATTTTTGCACAAACCAATCAATGCATAGAAAAATATTGGCTTTCGCATCTGATAACAATGTGTGGGGTACCACCTCAAGCATTAATTGCTGTATATTTTGCCTTAAAACAGAAGCAAGTGACTAGAGAATTTTAATCATACATGCTGCAGCTGTAGTGAACAGAAAATAGGATGCCATGACATATACACAACTGCTGCATTGAATGGATTAAGGGTTATCCTGTGGCTCTTTAGTACACTCTTATGTGTACTTATGAGTATCCTGTGGCAGCACTATAGTCTTCCTCCTTGTAGAAGACTTAACAAAATAAGACTAGAGACAGCTGACATGGGGAGACTTACTGTGTAGACGGAAGGTGCTTGTTGTCACCTATCTGTGAAGGTGCTATGGGGCTTTGCTTTTGTGCTCCTCTGGGATATCCTTGCAGTTGCTTAATATACGGTTCAGGGATAACTTGTAAAGAAAAAAATGATGCACCCTTAACTTGCCTGATTGGAACTTTAGACTGGGTCCAGTTTGGATTGACTAGGAGTTGTCCCTCAGACTTTCTTCCTCTTCAGCTCTTTTTTGGTCTAATCAGCTTTAGCCTTGGAGTAGAAGAGTGAGGGATGCTCTTGGATTCCTCACTTAAAGATGTTGAGCAGAGAACACATGACCATGGGTGAGTGTTTGATGCGTAGGCACATGTCACACACTCATGCTGAGAGATGATTGATCTGCCTCAGTCAGAGGCACAGGTTTGAATTTCAGCACTGGTAATGCTATGGGGATCTAGTTGTTTTAAAGGTCTCTGTTGTCAAGATGTATATTACATATTGACTTAGCTCTCAGAAAAATAGTAAGGAGTTAATAAGATGCATACCACATGCACCTGTTACACATATTTGCGTTTATATACATGTGCTTGTGGTAATCCAAGAATCTGACAGAAAATGTAATACATTGTGTTGGTAAGTTACTCAGTAATTATGGGGTGGAATAATTTGTGTGACCATAAAAAGTATCACAAAGTTGATGCAGTCCTCATCATTGTTTACTTCCCTCATGCCCTTGGTAGTAACTCGAAAATATTTAAGTATGAGACCAGTCCTTCTGGCATGTCATTTACTTAGATCAAGAATAACAGTAGTTCCAAGACCAATCATTTTGGCATGTCACGGGTGATCCACAACTCATTTTAAGAAGGCTCCATGGCATATGTTCTTTGTTCCTTTCCACAAAGGTAATTTTTCTATCCATTTAAGGAGTCTTCTTCTTGTTCCTGCCTGAAGGTCCAGCTACCTTACCAACCTCTTATGCAGGACAGCTTCAAAGACTTTAGGTGGTTCAGGAACACATAATCTGCTCGACTTTATCTTTTGTTTAGAATGGGGCTTTCTGTCCCATTGAAGTCTAATGGATTTGTTATACATGATGTCCTTTCCATGAATCCATATTGTCTTTCACTTAAGTAATTGCCTCTTTGTAAGAAGTCTTTGCTTTCTTATTATATTTTCCTGTGTTTTACAGACCACACTTGTCAGAGAGACTCTGCTGTAGTTCAGTGTAATTTCATGATATTCTTTCTTAAAGAAAAGCACAACATTTACCTTCTTTCATTCTGTTGGCACTACACCTCTGGCAGTATTAAGCAAAATTTCAAGTGGCCTATCAAGTGTATCTGCCTTATCATTCAACTGACATGGAAAGACTTTATGAGGACTATATGCCTGTTTCAACATGTGAATCAATGTTCACCACTACCTGCCGTTGCATGGAACCAAACCCATAATGTATCTAGATAGATTTCCAAAACTCATTCCCATAAGTACGAAATTACTAAAGTAACTAAAATAGAGTTAAGAGGGAGGGAGAGATGAGAAGAGAAAGGGAATGTTTCCCTATTTGTCTTTCCTCTGGGAGACATAGCTTTTCTTGAGTTTAAAATTATTCGTCTTCTAAACGAGGTTAATGTCAGTAAGCAAGGGAATTAAGAGCATAAATAAGCAGAGAATGCTAGGCAACCCTCAGACTAATGTGCTGTCAGACTTCCAAAAAATGGGGTTGTGACTGCAATGTACTTAAAAGAAATCATTTGAAATAAATATACTGTACAGCATATTCCTTTTACATCCCTTGGTAGTTCCTGAAAAGATTTGGGCAAGTCAAAATATAGCCTGTATTTCATAGGTGACAATACCGAAGATGTTATAGTGTATGTTTCTTCAAGTTAAAGTGTCTGAGAGTGTACTTCATTGCAATTATAACCTTATGAAAGAAGAAAGCTATACATTTTTAGGAAATTTGGCTTAGGTAGTGTGCTTCTTGTAAACCCCTAAATCAGATACTTTTCAAAGTAATAGTAAAGTATAACATATCAGTCTGAATTAAAGTAGTGCTATCAAGAAAAAATAACACATTTTGTTCCTTGAAACTTACTGGAAGGGAATGTGACACCTGAAAGCAGTCAAAAGCTCTTGATATGGCAACTTCAAAGATAGTCTCTGGTTAAAAGACTAGTTCAGGAATAGGTTGCATTTTAAGGATAAAGAAGGAAAGCTGTCACTAATGTTGGCCAGAATCCTGACAGTGGTCTTCAAAAAGAATCTTCCATGGACAGCTTGAAATTAAATAAATCTTTCAAGTGGCTAAGTTTGTCAAATGAAGTCAGTACCCACTAAATACCAAGTTTAGATAGAATGACTTGCTAGATGGACTTTTACAGTCAGCTTCCATTGTGAAAGAAACCCAGCCACTTGGTAAAAGTTAGCTATTCTAGTGACTTTACAACTGAAACACATTTAGAAGATTGTCCTACAGTTTAATTTTTATTCCAAAGAAATTCAGCAGTTCACTATTACAGAAATTCACAAGCCCCTTTTCCATTTCATGCATGTACATACTTATTAGATAAATCCCAGTTTAAAAGCTCATTTCATTCAAACACTTGCAAATTCATATCATTGCCAAACCAATTTACATCTATTACCTGGCAAGATGCAGTTCATATGACCAGTGCAAAAGCATATATGTTGTGCAGTAAGATGAATTTTAAATGCAGGCATATCATAGTTTAGCCTTAACTCTTTGTCTACTACACTTCTCTTTTATTGAACCTTATAGGACTTCTCCTATGACAATTAAAAGCTTTCTGCCTTTGTTTAAAATTCCAGTTGATACTTTTTCCATCAACTGTCCATAGATGTCATTAGCAGCCTAATGCCACAGCTGGAAAAAAGTATGATATATCTCAGTCACCCACAGTGTCAAAAAGATTGCATAAACTTCATCTAGGCAGTTAGAATGAAAACAATATCTGGGTCTTACGAGTTGATGGCTTTATTGCATATAAAGCTAATCAATTATTCATGTAGATAGTGTTGTGCCTACACAAATAATACGTATGTGTAAAAACATAAAATATGTAAAAGGTGTGTCAGAGATACATGTGTATAGTGTGAAATCATTCATGAAAAAAATGAATTGTAATGTGATTAGGTTGATATAGAATCCAATCATGCCTGAAAAATACCCATAGTCATTGTAAGCGACCATAGATCAGAAGCATTATTGCTGCCAGCATAGGCCCTCCCTGTCCACAGTACCATCATACCCTTGAATAGACAATTATGCCAGGGGAGTAGCTGCCATGAAAGCACCATTATACAACAAGCAAGATATATAATGAGCAGAAGGGTAGCAAGTAAGGGAAATAGCAACACCAAGCAGGCAAGTTGTGCAGTGGGCACTACACATTAGTCCTACCATCATGGCAAAATCTTGTTTTAGGTATTCAGAGGTACTAGGTACATACAGCATAAAGGAAAGTATAAAAATGTTGTTGCTATTTTCTTTGATAAAGTATGATATGGACATGTTTTACAGGGGAAAACCATTTTTAGACTACTTTTATTCACATATGGGGAAAAACAACTGAGGCAGTACCGCTGCTTAATCCTTTCATTGTTCCAGGCCACATTTTTGGTCACCCATAGCATGTTGCACCAAGCCCCATCTGTGGTTTTAAGTCTTCATACCCTCAGTTGAATTCCCAGCTGATGAATGATTCCACATCCTATCCATAGGTTACCAGCAGCATAACAACTTAGCTGAAAAAAAAAAATCATGTATCACATTCACCCATGGCCAGACATAGCGCATTGCACCAAGTCACATTTGTGGCCTTTAACTTTCATGTTCTCATTTAAATTCCTTGATGATGTATGATTCCAAATCTTATGCATATATGTCACTAGCAACCTAATAACACAGCTGGAAATGATGTCACAAAACACAGTCACCTAGATATCATTGAAGAAAGTGTAACTATATTGTCATCATGGGAAATTAAATTTTGCAAAGCAACTAATATAGTCAATTTTACAGTAAAAGAAACAGTGTCTCCTGTGATGATGTTAATGTTTGAAGTAAATGATGTTCTATCTATTTAAGTGATAAGTAAATACAAAGATAATGTGAATTTGATATAAAGCATACAAAAATATGTGTAGAATGTATGTAAAAATACTTCTGAGATGTGCAAAATCACTCCTGGTAAAATTCTATAACTTGTTTAATGTGTTTAGTTGTAAATAAAATAAGTATGTAGAAGGGAAGATATTTGTGAATTCAGACATCCAATAGTTTGCAGATATTTTGACAAATTTAGTGAATGCAAGTAGGATATTAAGGTGCAGATCTTTACACCCTCCAGGCTTCATATAGCTAGGAAAGGAATCCAAACCTGAGAGAATTACAAGAGCCTGAGAAGAAATGGCCGAAGAATGGGCAAAAGCAAATGTACATAGAAGGCCAACAGTGAAGACATACACAGACCCAAATATGATGATAAGAATAGAACATAGAGAACACAGCATGATGAAAATAGACAGGAACTGTGCCACT
>JAUUED010072862.1:0-10440 GCA_032361865.1 Panulirus pascuensis | reverse complement strand
AACAAGTGTAAATATGTACATGTGTATATGCATGTGTATGTGTATGTGTGTATATATGTATATGTTGATATGTATATATATATGTACTGTGCATGTATGTGCATGTGTATATTTGTGTGTATGTGGGGGGATGGGTCTTTCTTCGTCTGTTTCCCTGGAGCTACCTCACTGATGTGGGAAACAGCGATCTTGCATAATAATAATAAAAAAAAAAGTATTTCATTTTTGTCAATTATATAAACTTATACAATGGAAATAGCTTCTTTTATTCTAAAAATTTCTACAGTAGTGGGCACGTAAATCTGGCTTGTGCACTCTCTTTGATTATCAGTTAATAACTGAGATGCATGATGTTTCTTCCAGATGAGGTGGTTGGCTGGTAGCAACACCTGTTTTAAACTGGTAAAACCAAACATTGGCTAGGATGCTGTATGATGGCGGGAGCCAATAAAATGTCATGTGAAGTGTGGGGCAGAAGTATCACATCATGTCAATTGATGAGTGGAGCACTGAAAGGGCTGAAAGCCTATATTTGTACAGAATGAAGGTTTAGGCGTTGGAATAGGCCAGAGGGATTATCTTGCCTAATACTGTTTGTGATATACCTTACCTAAGCTCTTAGGATGTTCCTTGTAAGGGAAAAAAAAAAAATGCTATACATAAAGAATTTTTTGGAAGATTTATATGAATCACATTCAAAAAAGTAATTTACTTACCTATGAATCTGAGGACAAAACACAAGAAGATACTCCAAAGTACGAAGCCAGTGTGCCAGATGTGATCATCACTAACTAGCACCATCCCAAGAAACATGAAGATTATGGTATCACTTGTGGCACTAGAAAGGCAGACACAAGAGTATATTGCAATGGAAGCATGATAAAGTTGCATTCAAATTAGTAACATGGTGCTACTAATGTTATGGTCATAATGTACGAGGAAGTTATATGAGCTCTTTTCATCTAAATATAGTATCACCTTTTATTTGAACCAGTAAGGTGAGCTCTGCTTGAATCTACTGAGATGCAAATTCAAAATTTTATAAAATGACGTATACCCTCCAGCTTCCTTTCAGTCTTAACCCATTCAGTGCTGATTTGCCATATATGGTACAGTATGCCTCTGGGAGTTAACTGCAAGTGTGCTGTATATGGTTTGGAGCTTTCAAAAATCCTGGGTGTGTTAAGCAGGGAATAGTGAATCAAAAAGCAAATAGTGGCAACTTAGGCAATGCTTCCATACCATTTGCCCAAATTTTTACCAATCGGCTGCTCAGTACCTATCAAAATGCCGAGGACAGTACATCAGGTGCATGTTGCTGTAGCAGCAGAAGAAAATGTATACAAATACATGTGAATAATGGGACATATATCACTGAAAACTGGAAGACTACAAAAAAAATTCCACAATAAAACATGTTATCATTACGGCGTAAGGAGGGATACACTGCACAGTTGGAAGAGTTGCTGCTTATCACATATGTAAATAAAGTTTTACCATAATTGTTATAGACATCATTTGTTTTAGACAGACTTTCAATTGGTAAAGCAAAAACAATGAGTAGGTCTTTTTTAATTTACTGAAAAGTGCCAAACTGTCACTATACTTATCATATAAGGCAGTTACAGTCAGTGTGTTAATATTATGAGTGTAAGTTATATTTATGTATAAAAAACTGTATGAATCATATTGTAAAAACTACATCCTGTCATTTCTGAGTACAATCAACATGCCTGCCAGTATGTAGGGACTGGCACCCTATAAGGTCCTAAGTGAAGCCTGGGCATCAAGAAAAGCCTTACAGGGAAGCGTCATTGCTATCTGTGCTCTTATAGAGACCCACCTGAGGTGAGATCAACAAGAGAAGTACATATCCTGAGATACACCAATTATTATTAATGTGACCAGAGATGGAAGATGTATGGTCAATTACTCAATACCTTTAGAATAATATGGCAACAGCAACAAGGGCCCTGGCAAGCATGTCCAATGGGAAACTGAAGCTGTTATTTCTGGTGGTACATACTTACCTACAAGTGCCTATGATGAGATTTAGCCAAAATGGTGGGGCTAGCATGAAGCACTCACCACACATTTTCCTTGATGTGTAATAAAAATGAGAAAGAGTTGGTTGCCATCGACCAACCACCAGAAGAGAAAACACCTTCTTTTCTCTCCCAAGCTTGTGTGGCATCCTAAGAGAAATTCTCGATGAAGCCTCAACTGTCACCAGTGCCAGTTGAGGGCACATCTGGAACTAGCCACAGACTATCTGATAGAACAGGTAGTTCTGAAGGCAACACACATCCATGGCAAAACAGTTTCAAACCCGTACCAGAACCTGGCAAGAGATGAGACCATACTCAGTTCAACCCTCTAGTTTGACCACAGACTGATCATTTTCCAGGTTCTACAAGACATGCACTTAGATGACCTGGACCAGCCGAAAGACCTCCATACAACACTGGTTGTGATGGATTCACACAGGACAAAGCCAACCTGCACAGCTCACATGCCAAGTGGGATGGAATCTTAGCCAATCTCTCTGAAACTGACTGGGGAACTACATTCTCAAAAAAAGAGAGAGAGAGAGAGAGAGAGAGAGAGAGAGAGAGAGAGAGAGAGAGACATGAACTGGCAGTCAACCTCTCAATGATTTATGCCAACAAATCAATAAGACATACACCAGCCTGAAGGATGGGGGTAATATACCCATAATTTCCTAACACAGGTGTTGTCTTATATGGAAGAGATGAATCATCCCCCAACAGGTGAATACAATCCATTTGGAAAGTTTGAGACCTCTGGAGCACAGAACATGCCACTGAAGTAGAAGTCATTGATCTCTGTATAGGATGAAGCCTTATCTCCTGTGACAATACAGAGAAATTCAAATTATTTCTTTAGTTATGCCAGAAAATATAGCAATGTTCTCTTCACTATAGGCCTCCTTCAATAACTATATAAAGAGTGGAGGACAACCCAGTAATCAATTGCAAGATGATATCTCAACAGTACTAGTATTATTATTGTTATTATTATTATCATTATCATTATCATCATCATAACTAGTATCATTATATGATGTATAACCCAGAACCTCTTTTAAGGAGTCTCTGCAGCTTTGAGGTTGTATTATAATCAGAAGCAGGGAAATAATGGACTTCTTTGAAGTGAGAAATTCCTTGAAGAAACCATACCTCCTTTTATCGACAGAGGAGGATACAGCCTCACCCTTATCGAAGGTGACTTTTCATTTGTGGTACAGTGCCATGCAGGCACAGTCTGGTAACATTTATCTGAGCAGCATGTGGGTATATACAGCATCTGCCTCAGCCTAAAGATGGACTAAGAGGATTTGTTCATCACCCACTGTGATAACCAGGAAGACAACACCTTTGAGGAAGTGGTCGTCACCCAGCTAGCTGTGCAGTAAGTGAAAGCCACAGCTGGCCTGAATTCAATTCAGCACCTGGACCACGTACATTCCCAGATGCCTTCCTTAAAGAAGGTCATGAAGAATTAAGTTAGACCCCATTGATCATTTAGACATATTAGTGGGCCACATCTACTGTTCCAAACACCCTACGGCAGGACAGCATGGTGCCAATTCACAAGGAAGGCACCAGAGGCATACCTGGCAATTATAGTCCCATAGCCCTCATCTCATAATCAATCCATTGCTTTAGGCTAGTATCAAGACAACAGCTCACAAACCACTCTGATGTAAATCATCACTTTGATCAGGGTCAAAATACTAGCTTCTGGGAAGGACCATACTGTATTATCATGGGATATGAGAATGGACACAACATACATATCATCCAACTAGATTCTGTGAAGGGTTTTACAAGGTGGATCACAACATAGTCCTACAAGGTTAAGGAAGGTAGGAGTCATAATAAGGGTTGGCCACTGGATCCATGTATTCCTCACAAGGTGGTGATAGGTATTACATGTTGGCAGTGCCCACCATAGTCTGCAGTAGTGTTCCGTGGGGCCTGTTCTGGACATGCAGCTATTTCTCATTCTCATTAGCGAGATAGGCAAGGGGTTGATGCCTCTTTTCTACAGTTTAACTATCTGAGGGAAAAAGGAAGTATCATGACTGGTAACTCCTTAGTGGCCAGTTTGTACAAAAACCTGTTGAAAGCAGCTGCCAGATGTGTGCCTCGGGTCCAAACCTTCGAGGCAGGGACACATTCAGACAGTTCGTAAAAACATATCACTTGACATACCAGGGTATCCTTGTATGAAGACCAGCTGTAAACCTGGTACTTTAGCAATGTATTGCTCTAATGTCCTTCTCCTCATTTACAGTTTACTTAGGAGCCCCTCGATGGCATGTATGGTGTAGTGTTTGCATCAAATGTGCATGGTGACAAATGTAGTTCTTACAATCATACCCAGGTGTCATGTATGGCATAACCTTGGTACTGGGTACACTACTAAGGTATTATGTGTAAAATGAAGCAGCATCATGGGACCTCAGCAACATCTGCTCCCTATGGGGACTCTGGTAACATTTTTTATCTCCTGCAGTACCATAGGACACTAGCAATGTCTTGCCCCTTCCACATAAACAACAAAGAACATTATCAATGGCTCATCCATCCTACAGCAGCACCATGTGCCCCATGCAATGCCTCCTCCCTCCTCCGATAGGATCAAAGGAACCTGAAAACATCCCATTCCTTCTGCTGTGGAACCATGGGATCCCAGTAACACCAGTTCTCTCATGCACCAGAACCATGGGAATAATGCTTCAGCTCTTTTTTTTGTCTGCTCCTAAATCAAGAGTAACAGCCCTCCCAGTACCTGCACATCTTTGTGCATGTTCGTACATCTCTTGCTGTGTTGCCCATGTTTCTTTGCCTTCTCTCAGTCCTCACATTCTAAAGAGTGTAGCCATGTGTAGCCATTACTGGTTAAATATGAATGCTATATAAATCTAATTTATTGCATATCTTGACTTCATTCATTGATATGTTAAGAGATTATCGTAACTGATTTATAAAACACTTCCATACAATGCATTTGTGTAATAAAATAAACTTATTAACCATACAGCAATAGAACTCACCTTGCCATCTTGGTGAAGTATTTTACACATATGTATGACTTCTGTGAGATGTTTTGGAAAGCATAGTGTGCCTGGACGAGACCACAGACGATAAGACTGTCAAGCAGAAACATGTTAAATAATTTCAACTACAGTTAACCTGTAGGAAAAATAAGAAAAAAACATAAAATGACAGAGGCAGCACCATTCACTGATGAAGTAAAAGTACAGGAAATTTTACATATTCATGAAAGTGAAGAGTACAACCTATAGTATACCTGCAAATAAATTTAATCAAAAAGCAATGAAATTTTCTTTTACTACAGTATTGAAGAACACCATCCTTAGTATTAAGAATGAATCTAAGCCACTTGCTTTACAAAATGAATATTGTGTGAATTTCTAGTTAAGTGTTTAGATGAAAAAACATGTGGCTCCAAGAGTGTAAAACTACATCCCTGTACAGTAGAAATAGGTAATTAAAAATATGTAATTAATTACAGTTGTACAACATTAAAACAAGCATTCAGTAGTCTGACTGATGTGTGAAATTTATTGTGTTCTTCAAAGAACAGATGACTGAAGAGGCAGAGTGATGGGTTATGATGAAAATCTTTTCATACAATTACTTATTTTCTAACTTGGGCAACTAAGTGAACGTGAACGATTTAGGTGCTGCAAGTTCTGGCATGCTAATCAATGTGCCTGTTTGTGTTCTTGGTGCAAAAATGTAGTTATTGAGGAGCAGAGCCATTCCCTCCATAAGAGTTTCTTGCAATAATTCTCATTCATGTATCATTCATAAATGTAAATGTGCACAGTCTATAATCATATTTTCAGAATCGAAGACAGTTGCATTTGAAGAAAGTTACAATACAATTTATATTTCCAAAGTTGGTTAGATACCATACAATGGTGATTTTGCTGATATGCAATAAGGTGGTACACTCTACTGAACAGTGACACAGGAAACAGTAAGTGGTGATGTGTTGCCTTTCATTTCTTAACATTAATCTTGAACTATTGATAATGTCAACATCTTTTTTGTTAAGATGAATAATATAATCTGTAAGGGGATAAGCAGTAGGTTTATAGGTTCCCCCTGCAGAAATCAGAGACAGATGAAAGATGTTGTGGCCAACTGGCAGATACAATATTTGTAATGAGCTTATTTCACTCATAATGGGATATTTGAATTCTCAAATTATCAAAAGCTTCTGCATTTATGATTTAAGGAGCTATTTACAGCTGGATCAGTGTGATCTCACTCTCAGTAACTGATACAAACTCTAGATTAAATTCTTTTATTCTAAATGAAGCTTAGTCCAAACTCTAGTTTAAATTCTTTTACATTAAATAAAGCTTAGTATCTTTTTCTTCAATAGGATTATTAACTATGGAATAATTTGATATTTTAAATAAATGATAGTAACATGATTAGACACATACAGAAACAGACTTGACAAATGCTTTGGTATCTCTGCTGATACAGTAATCCTTTGATTTAATGGACTAATAGGGGGGAGGGGGTGTCCGTTAATGCTGAAAGTCCATTAAATCGAATGAAAACATTTTTTAATACAATATACAGTAATACAGTATACAGTTCACATGCTTTCTTTTAACTCCTCTATCACCTGATGCCATTTTGAATTGTAAGGATTGCAAAATTACGTACTAAATAAAGTCACAACTCTCTGTATACAACCTGACTGAATGATAGCTTGAGGCAGACTGAGACAGAAACAAAGTGAGTATATCCCACGCTACGAAAAAAAAGTGCGATATGGAAAGCACAAGGGGCGGCGTTTGAAATTTTTGAATTTTTTTAAGCTTATCAATTATATTTAATTAATGTATTATTATTTGCCTAGTCCGTTAATCCAATATCCATTATATTGGGGTCCGTTAAATCAAGGGATTACTGTATTAGCATTTGTCACCAAATCATCCTCTGTTTTACTCTTACTACACATAACTCTTTTTTTTGACCTTTTCTGCTATTAAAGTTGGCCCCAAAAGAACCCATTGGTCTGTTACTATATGCCTTCCTTGTAAGAATTATGCAAATACAGTAAGACTGAATAACTGAAATACTGCATCATAAAGATATCTGAAGATTTGTAACAGAAATATACATACTGGGTTGCTTATTTCTTCTTTCTTTCATGTGTGTTCATTATGATCTGCATCAGCAAGGTAGTGGCAAAAACAGACAAATGAGCAATAAAGAAAAAAATCCTTCTTTGGCTCCTTCTTCTGTTCTGTCTTTTGGGAAGTAATACCAGATGAAAAAATTTCTACCCCCTTACTCCCCTCATCTGTCGCCTTGTATGAGATGCAGGAGATACATGGGAAGTGTTCTTTCTCTGTACCCCTAAGGACAAGTACACTATAATTAAATAGACTTGAATCTTGCGGCAAACATTCTCTTACCTTGTTAAAAATCCTGACAATCATCAATGAAAATTGCTGACCTAATAATGCCAGAAAAATGAAATAACTCGGCAGTGAGATAACTTAAGTAGGCTAGACCCAGCAATGCCAGAGGTTCCACAACTGCAAGAAACAAGAAGAGCTAAAATTAGAAAGCAAATCAAAAATAATATGTTTCATAGGGATATAAATCATGTCTATTTTTGTAAGAATTTTCATTTGTCTGATGTTACCCAACCATTATAATTACAGAGAACTTCCAAAATAGGAAATATGTGACAAAATCAGGTCACAAGTGAGACCTTTCAAATCTATGATTGGAGGCACTAGTGATAATATAACCCTTTATTTTTCCGTTCGTAATTATTCCAGGACAAAGTCCAGTGAAAACATTCCTGGTGTTACCCATGATCTCTTTACAGAGGCTTCTGTAGCCCAAGTCTGTGCTACTTCCAGAAGCAGGGAAAGGTCAACTCCTTTAGAGAGAGAAATTGTTTAACGAGACTGTACTTCTAGTCATACAGTCTTACTAAAGATGACTTTTCACTTGTGGTGTAATCTCGAGCAGACAGAATCTAGTAACATGTATGACCTGTTAATTATGCAAATGGTCCTTGATGCTATCCAACTACTCCAATTAACCAATTCCTGGTAGTTAGCTACTTATGAACCAGGTAAACATATTAGCTGTTCCAAAACTTGTCTCAAGATACAGATTCATTACTTTCAGAACATGTTACACCTAAATCATGGTGGAATGAAATGGCAGCAACAAGAATTGAATGTGCATGATCCCATTCTGTAAGATGAATTAGAGGAGGAAGTGCCAAGTGAATATGATGATGATGTGTGTATAAGGAAGATCCTGAAAAGTAAATGCAGGAATAAATTGTAATTTTTTTAATGATATACAGTCTCACTCCATTAAAAGAAGATTATCACAGTGGAAGGGAACATAGGATGCATGTCAGAGGAGCCTTTTCCAAATGTGATGAGGTGGCCAGCAAAGTGCCACAGGTCATTATTATAGATCTCTTCTTGATCTATAATAATGACTGGCCTGAAGGTATGGAATCCTACCTTAATATGTTTGCAAAGGAGGAAGAACAGAAAATTGAGGAAGAAAAGCAAAGAAGATTGCACTGGCTTACAAGGGGACCTAAACAGACTCTAAAGTTGGTCTGAAACATATCTGATGAAATTCAACCTGAGCAAATGTACAGTAATGAGGATGGGACAAAGCAAAAGATGGCCTCAATGTGATTATTATCTAACAGGATATAACCGTCAGCATTCCATGTTTGAGAATGGACTTGGGAGTAGATATGCTCCCTAACCTGGTGCTAAAGTCCTACATTAGGAGAACAGTTAAGGAGACAAACTGTCTGCTGGCAAATATCAGAATAACTTTCAAGTATATGGACAAGGAAATATTTAGCAAATTCTTCATATCCTACATTAAGCCAAGACTAAGATATGCTTCTCAGGTTTTGTCATCGCACTTGAAGAAGCACAAAGAACCCACAGAAAAGGTCCAGATGAGGGCAACAAAGATGGTACCAGAATTTAAGAGAGCTATGTGACAGGGAAAGGATGGAGGCATTAAGTTTACCCACCTTGGAAGAGAGAAGACTGAGGGGTGACCTCATCATAACCTTTAAGCTTTAAAAGAGGCCAATGAAGTGGATGCTGGACATTTCTTTAAAACATACAGGGATAGAGCAACCAATTAAGTAAAAAACTTGTAAATAAGGATGTAAAGAAATATTTTCATAGTATAAGAGTGGTGGATGAATGGTACAGACTGACTGAGGACATGTTTAATGCAAACAGTATAAATAAATTCAAGAGGTTGTGTGACAGTAGAGAGGGTTCAAGAGATTTAGCTCCATAAGTGTAAAACTCCCTCCTAGTACAGTACACTTACATTTCATGGAGTTGAAGTACTTGGATATAGCGATTAGTAAGGACAGTACTGGGAGAGTTGAAGTTGTGAGTAGAGTCATACATTTGATAGGAGTTTGATGGGTACCAAAGAGTTTGGTGAAACAGGTATGTTAAGTGTAATGTGAACAAAAACATGCATGATGGAGTACGTGTCCCAACACTGGGTATGGATGCAAAAACTTAATTCTCTGTGACTAATTAAAAAAAAATGGGAACAGTAAAGACTGAAAACTACTCATTATAGTGCAAATTATTAGAATGGAAAAATAATTGAAGATGCAAGAAGGATTTATGATGTGAAAAAATACTTAGAAAATCATGGATGAAAGCCTATTTGGACAGTACAGTCCTGTAGGATATAAAGTGTGTAAAAAGCTTGTATGTAGAGAACCAAAAGTAAGTTATGAGAGGGTGAAAGCTGTTGGTATTCCATAAGAACTTCCTTAAGTAATGGCAGTTGATCCCTTGCAGTTGGGGAACTGTTTGTGAGGGTGGAACTCTATCTGGAAATATTAGTTTCATCTCTTGAGTCACTGAATGAATTATAAGGCTTTCCTCACTTCAGCACATTAGACACAAGTTTCAGATACTATAAACCAGAGTTGAAATGCTGGATGCACTTGATCCACCTTCGTAAACACGAACACAGTTACAAAGAGGTTGATAGAAATCTCTTTTACATTTCATTTTCTGATTATCTGCATTATGAACAAATTGCTTCACTGTTAAGTGTTTATTAAGTATTACTCAACATTTATGTCGAACAATATTCCATTTATAACAATTCGCAAGACTAAATGAGTCAATAATGCAATTGCATGTATTATCAAGAATGACCTCCAAGAATGTTCCTCAACCCTGCTGAACTTAACAACCTTGCTCTTATTCACATTTACTCTCAACTTTCTCCTTTCACATACTTTTCCAAACTCAGTCACCAACTTCAGCAGTTTCTCACTTGAATCAGCCACCAGTGCTGTATCATCCGCAAACAA
>JAUUED010071757.1:0-10452 GCA_032361865.1 Panulirus pascuensis | reverse complement strand
TATATATATATATCTTTTCGTTTGCTTTGCGCGGCTTCCTGTGACGCACAGTGTCAGCTGGAGACAAAGACTTCAGTAACTGTATCCAGCCTGGCAACACGTCCACTGAGTGCCACCCTCCCGTGCCCTATCCATCGGCTGCACTCGACACACTAATTGTGACAAGTGTGATCCTTAACGAGGGCAGGAGGGCAGCAGGGTCTATCCTCCAAGGAAACTACACCACCTAATCCCTGGCCATTGACAGCAGCCAGGGCTGCAGTAGAGGAACTCCAGGTTCGGCAGAATTCCTGCAGAAGAACTATGGCTGTGTGTGCGTGATCCAACCCCATGGACATTGGCCCGGAGTGTATGATCATAGAATAAATAGATTCCAATTTGTTGCAGAGGCAATACCTCAGAGGCGAGTATGAAGCCTCCGGTTCCCTTTATACACAAGTGCAAGTTCTTGGCAAGAAGAGGCAATTGTCTTGTTTTTTAGACGTCACAAGAGGGATTAATGGGACGGGTCTTTGATGGTCCTTGTTTATGGAGGCGAGCAAGGCATTCGTCAGGCGGGAGCACTTGGTCCCGGTTTAATGAATGACCTAAACGTCAGTTAAAAGGGCTATTGCTGGCCAGATATCTCTGCGGCTCCTGTCTCTTCAGCGAGACTGTTCCTGTGTGAGAGAGGCACATTATTATTATTATCGTCGTCATCCTTCCTTGTCGTGTCAAACAGTGAGGGTGACCGAGTCCCTCCTGCCTTTCCCCAACTCCATCTCAGACCCACAGCTGCGTTGGTGTGGACATGACGCGCGTGCCACAGTGTTTGGCTATCCTGACGCGTGTGTCGGTGTGTTTAGTTACACTGACACATATACCAGTGTATTCAGATAATCGTACACATGTACCAATGTATTCAGATATTCGTACACATGTACCACTCTGTTCAGATATTCATGAACATTCTTTCATACAGTGTGTTCACATGTAATATGATACATGTGCCAGTGTTTTCAGATAATGTAACACATGTACCACTTGATTCCGATATCCTGATACATGTATCAATGTATTTAGGAATTCTGACATGTGAACCAGTGTATACCGATATGCTGACAGATGTATCAGTGTGTTCAAATTTTCTGACACGTACCATTGTTTTCCGATATGCTGACACGTGAATCATTTAGGTATACTGATACATCTGTCGGTGTATTTGGGCATTCTGAAGAGCTCATTACGTGAGCTGAGTGATTATAGGTTACTTTAGAAGCAAGTGGACATTGCAGAAGGACCTGAGGAATGGTGTAGGGGCTAATGTCCCGTGTGTGGTAGGAGTGTGGTGTGGTGTGGTCGTCTCCTGCAGCAGATGCAGTTGTTATGACAACGAAATATGAAGCTGACATACAGAGGTGTGTGTGTGTGTGTGTATGTATGTGTGTGTGTGTGTGAGGCTGAGGGAACACATACGGGGCCATCCTGTGTTGTACTGGGTTCTGTTGTATTTGTATCTGTGGTGGGGAAACGGACATAAAGGATAGGCTGAGGAGTAACTGTTGGATAACCTTTGAGGAAAGTTATTGCTGTAAGTACCTCATGTAAATTGGGGGTGTTCAGGTGTGCGTGTACGTATAAGATTTATGAATTGAGATATGTAGATTACAAGGTTACCTGATGATGGGGAAAAACTACTTTACGAACTTTATCCTCCGTAAACACACACACACTCACGCACTCATTCACATACATTAGGTAAACAAAAGGTAGATAGACGTTAATCGTTGATATTTTTGGACTGGAAGATGTCTATGCGCCAACCAAAGGGGAAAGGGTGGAGACAGTGGAGATGCTGGGGCTGTAGACAGGCCAGACGCAGTTTTTGAGTTGAGATAAACAAAGCGAATGGTAGACGTAGTCCAGACATAGAGGGACAACCTCTAATGGTCAGGAATTCACAACAATGATGTGATGCTTTGTAGGTCACCTCCCTCCCACTTGAGGCTTGAGGTGTTCAATGAGTTAGAAAGTTACCTTCATTCAGAAGGAAATAGCTCCTAGGTTGGTTGTGTAGCCAGGAGGTAAATGTAATTAATCAAGGAGGAATTCAGCAGGGTGATCATCAGAGGTGATAGTCAGAGGGGACGACAGAGAGAGAAGTAGAGAATACGGTCAGAATGATGAAAACGGAAGACATTTAAAGTGCAGTAGAGTGCAACAGATCCACCAATGCCTCTCAGAGAGGTCGGGAATGTTGAGTGATGAGAGTGTCAGATTGATAATAATGTGTACAGCTGCAGACGAACTGGCAGCAAGTGGAAAAGAGCCGGTGTTCGAGGATCGAATTAAGGAAAACAAACCTGATATGGTTGGAGCAGTGGAGACGACACTTACTGAAGAGCAAAGACCTGATCTGATCTGTCTGTGAGAGCCAGGAGAGAGAAGACAGAGGGGAAGGGATTGGCTCTTTGGGTAAGGGACATCCTTAACTCTGAGGAAAAGACTGATTCCGACAGTGCATGACGGGAAGAGTAACTGATGGAAAGACATGCATAGTGAGGTGTTGATTATATAGAATCCTCCGAAGAATTTTTATGAACCGGAACAAATATGCAGATACAACAGTTAAAGAACAATGAGGACGGTACACGTAGCAGTGAAACACACCTTCCTCAGAGATGGTCAGGTTCTCATACTGAAAAGAGATTTCATTGATCAAGACAGAAGCTGGGAGAATTTAGATTCTCATGGAGACAGTTCTTAAAGTATATACAGGAAAATCTCTTGTGCCAGCATGTGACTGAAGATACTGGAATCAGAAGGACTGTTACACCGTCATTACTAGACTTTATCTTCACACATAACTAGCATGGAGATGGAAAATATTATATAGGGTACAACAAATAGAAAGAGTGATCATGTAAAAAGAACACAGATGAAACTAGACTTTAAGAGCAAATGTAATTATGGAAAAACATAGAACTAAGGAATTTCTGTGGGAACTTAAGCTGGGAAATGGCGTTTAGTAGACTTGATTTCGAACATTGTTGTGGAGGATTCTTTAAAACTTACAGTGAAGCAGGAGGAACATGAGCGTTTTGAACTTCAGATACAGATAAAATGTTTAATGAAAGATGTCAAAAAGCAAAAGAGCTTAGGATGTACTTTGAAGATATTGGCGGCACTACAGCCAGCCAGCATTTGAAATGTACGAGAGAATAAGGACTGAGTATACAAGGATAAGAAAGGAGGAACAGAGAAACTTTTGAAAGAGTAATGTGGACAAGGCAGGAGATCATTCAAAAACTTCCCCATGAATTTATCTGTAGTAAATTGTCAATTAATCAGCAGCTAATCAAGCTTAGGGATTCAGTGGGACGGGTTGTAAAGAATGCAGTAAAGATAGTTGAGGAGCTGAATGACAAGTTTAAAAGTGTTTTGGTTCCAACGCTGGTGAGATGGGATGGGGAGAAGGCCTTGGAAAGCACTGAAATGCTGAACGCTATAAAACACATGAACCCACGAGTAAATGGTCCTAATGAGGTTCCTCCATATGTGTGGAACAAGTGTGTAGGTACGCCTGACAGGCCGCTTGAAATGTTCAGAAGGTCGCTGGAGGAAGGGAATGTGCCGAGGGAGTTGATGATGGCAAATGTCATACCTGTCTTTGAGGAAGGAGACCAGGAAGTTGTGTTAAAAAACAGACCAGTCTCTCTGACGAGTGTGGTCTGTGAGATACTGAAAAAGATTATCAGAGAGGAGATGGATGACTGCTTGCAAAGGGAGAACTGCCCAGGCGAGAGACAACATTGCTACAGGGAGAGATCACTTGTAATAAACATCTCAGACTTTTATGTGAGAGAGAGTAACGATTTAGTACAGAATGGAAGGTTTGGTGAATTGTGTGTATCTGGACCACCGGAAAGCATTTGACACCGCACCACTTAGGAAGATGATAAAGAAGCTGGATCTACAAGCACGATTAAAGACGAATCGTCTTCGATAGATAGAAAAATTACGCTAGTGGAAGGGAGTGAAGGACGCATCTCAGGGAAGCCATCTGGAGATGGGTTGGGGTTACCAGTGGCGTGCCTCAGGGTATAGTCCCTGGACCACTACTCTTCTTGATCTGTGTAGATGACCACCGAGAGGGACTGGACTCACACCTGAATGTGGTTGCCGATGATGCTAAGACCAAGGAATGTAAACAGTGAGGAGTTCTGCATCAACTTACAAGGGAACACAGACAAACTTCGAAGATGGTGACACATAATTGATGAAAGCCAACCCTGGTAGCTGTAAAGTGGATGGAACTCAGTGAAAGAAGGACTCGGTACGAATATTATCCAGCAGGGATTAAGATGCGGGAAAGTGTGTTTGAGAGGAACTTGGGAGTAGACATTATACCTAGCCTATCGCGAGAGCCACCCCCAGGGGAACTGTAGGGTAGACAAAGTGTCTGCTGGCAAATATTTAACCTGCCTACAAGTATATGGATGAGGAAACTGATCATGTCTTATATTAAGCCAAATCAAGGATAAGTTTCTCATATTTGGTCACCGCTCTTAAAGTAACCAAAGGAACTAATGGAGAAGGTCCAGAGGAGGTAAACAAGGATAGTACCAGAAAAAAGAGAGAAGAGTTAAGAGCGAGAGATTTCAGGCCATAAATTTGTCCGACTTGGAAGAGAGAGGAGTAGTGGGGTGACTTGATCATTTCCTTTACGCTTTATATACGTAGTTGTGTGATGACGTCAACAATGACAAGATCTTCCAAATACGCAAGGACAGGACAAACCCACACAACCAGCGTGAGATTATGCGAAAAACGTGTCAGAAAAACTTTAAAGAAACACTTTTAGAATAAGAGTGGTGGATGAATTAAGTACTTTGATAGTATGAGTGGTGGATGAACAAAGTATTTTTATAATACAAGAATGCCGGATGACTGAAGTACTTTTATATTATAGGAGCCTTGGATGAATGAAATACTTTTATTGTATAAGTGGTGGTTGAACGAAGTACTTTTATAAGAGTGGTGGGTGAGTGAAGTTCTTTTATAGTATAAAAGTGGTGGATGAATGAAGTATTTTTATAATATAAGTGGCGGATGTGAACAAAATACAGAAGATTAAGAACTTGTATGATGGTAGAGAATGTCCGGGAGATGGGGGACACCCCCCCCCCCCCCCTGTGTACAATAACAGTACCCGGAGGTCACCACAGTACCAGCTGTGGGAGTATCAGTCTCGAGTCACTTTTAGTCTCGGATTCCTCCTCCTCAGGACGGGATCCAGATGCGCCTTTTTTCCCCATCTCGGGAGTGCTGGGGAATCAATCCAGTTACCAGGAAGACGTATAGTGTCTCTTCCCCGTCATAACCTTGTTAGGCTCCCTGTTGTAAACACTGCCGTTGTATACTTCGCAGTTGTAAATACCGATGTCATGGCCGCCGGTGTAAAAGATTTACTGACTGTGATCTCGGTATTTTCGCCGTTGTAAACATTTTACTGAGCGTAACTCAGTTCTGATCGCCTCTGTAAACGAATTATTGTAATCTCGTTATAATTATTGTTATAAGCACCATACCGATTGTAAATCATTATTTTCTACACTGTAAACATCCTAATGTGTGTGACCTCGTTACTGGTCGCCGTTGTAAACACCCGTAACGTTAAACCTTTACTGAGCACGTCGCTGTAAACGCCCTAGTGAGGGTAAACTTGTTTACGACGCCGTTGTAAACACCACCTTGACTGTGACGTCCTTATGATCGCCGTTGTAAACATTGTATACCGAATGTAAAAGAATAAATGAAATATTGTAAGATAATCTTGTAAACCTTCCCTTAACAGTGAGATTTTTTTTGTGTATAACGTTAGATAACACCACATGAAGATAGATAGATCGATATATAGATATGATAGTTAGGCAGTTACGTAGATAGAAATCTCATCCATCAGACTGACAGATAGAAATCATATACATCAATACACTATTGTATATCACTTTTATGTTTGTCGCTTGTATTAATACATCACCATTGACCTGCGTCTCCCATGAATGTTACCAGGTGTATAAGTCTGCATGATCCGCATCCCTCTTGAACTGACGGCATCAGATCCTCTTCAGTTCTCTGTCTCTATGTATCCAGTTCCGTTGCTTTGCCGTCAACACCATTTGGGGGAAGAGGAAACGTCCTCCTTTTCTTTTCATGTTCATATCTGAAAGACCTTCCCTCTAGGGTATGGACTGTGCACGTGGTAGGATTGTTACTGGATGATTATTTTGCCTGCGAGTTGTTTTGCTTACTGTACATTGAAGTATATACGTTATGTACGAATCTGTTTATTATGAATAGGAAGCAAGAGCTGTGGCCTCCTGGATCCCCTGCCTCATCCATCACACTCAGTCAGAGAAATGCTTTTTGTTCCACAGCGGCTGTGTCGCTCTGTGTCTCCCGTTAACAGAGAAAAGCTATATTTTTCCTTTCCTTGCTTAATGCTGTAATATCTCTCGCTCAACAGGGGCCCTGTTGGCTCAGATGGCGGGGCTAATTAGATTACAATTTAGTAATTAAGAGTTGAAAGGTAAAGTTCATTCTTTGTCTCACTTGCGCCTGTATGTGTGTGTGTGTGTGTGTCTGGGAGGGGGTGGTGGGGAAGGTCTTTGATCTGTGGATGTGTGGAGGAGAGATCGTCTCTCGTTTCACCAGGGAAATGACGCATTTGGGATCCTTTGAGGGGACAGACATTGTGGTCAGGGATTAGCCAGTCGCGAGTCTCTCGTAGAATCTCGTGATTAACAATTGTATAGCAGTCTCCTCGTTCTGGATGAGGTGGGGTGGGTGGGGATAATATAGAAACTGTGTATATTACCCTCTCTATAACATCACTGTATGATCTACTGTGTCCCTCTGTCTCAGTGTCTTCAGATCTCTGTTCCTCAGTATCAGTCAGTATCCTCTGTTGCTGTCGTTCAGAATTTGCACGTGTAATCTGTTCCCCATTTTCTATAGTCGGTCGTCTGTTTTATGCGCATTTGCTTTTGTTGGTGTATCTGTCGGCCATGCAGGGAAGATCCTTTCGTTACCTTATTCTCAAACACTACTCGCCATCCGCTTCCTCTGTCCCCTGGCTAAACTTATCCTGAATTCCATATATCGTTATAACTCTTCTAAGATGATCTTCGGGTATTTTTCCTTATATCAAAATGTCCGTTTCCATTTAATGACAGTTTTTCCTGATCTGTGACCCGTTTCCCGAGTTTCTTAATTTCTTCATTCACAAGTAACATGTAATCCAATTTCTCTCTCACTGAGAGCACTTCCCCCAGTCGGATGGTCCAGCTGAGTCACCCATTAATTCCTGTTATTTTCTCCTTACAATGATAAGCCAACGCGATCTCCGTCACCCAGCTTCCTCCCGACACATCTCGTTGCATCTGTTTGCTCTTGATGACTTGCCTTGCCCGACTCCATTTTATACAATGGACATCTTGCCAAGGTTGGCTCCGGGATGAGGCTTTGTCCTAAGTATCAATTTCTCCCCAGTGGCGATGGAACTCCTACCCTAGAACTCCACTCCAACCTTATGTACTGCTTAAGCTGCTACAAGTTTATGTCCAAGCTTATGTTCCAAGATTAAATATTTTGTGTAAAGGTAAAAATGTTTGACTGGAACCACTGCACAGGTGACACTTTGTACAATTGCCTGTCATCTATGTGCGTGGGAACGGCGGCAGTTTTATGTTCTAGGAGCCTCGTTTTTGAATTCACTTATCGTGTAAGCTTTTGAATTTCTCAGCGGGACCCTCGTTGACTTCCACCGTACAAGGCTTGTTCCAGTAGCCATTACGAGTCCAGTGGTATGTAACCGCCTCATTGTCTTTTGTCCATTCCCTTGTAGCTCCTGGCTTCATAGAACCCATAGACCTCATGGTGTAGCGGTTAGCGTTGCTGACCATGACGCATTCACGGGCCGCCCGGAGTCGAGTGGATAGGTTCGAATCCTGGTTATGACAGTCGGGTTATTGTCAACGCAGCTGTTCATCCTTCCCTAGGGGTGAGTCGATAAACTGGGTACCTTTGCCCGTGCCGTCTCAGCTAACATAAAAAAAAAGCAGAATGATTGGTTGGTGTTCTCATCATCAAACCATTTTAGTGAATTATACGCGATACTTATGTCTCTCTCTTGGACAGGCAGATAAGAGATCCTCTTTATCCTCTTTTCTTCTTTAGAGTGTGAGTCGTCATTCCAGTTGCAGTTCTTGAACTTTTGAACACCTACAGCATGACCCTTGGGTCTGATGGGCTGGCTTCCATACCCCGCCTGGAACAGGTGTCAGCTGCCTCCCCAGTGGGAGCCTACAAGGCCTCTCGTTCCAGGTTGGGTCGACAGCCTCGTATCTGAAAGACATTCCAGGACATTGGCATGTCCACGCGCTGGAAAGCCATCTGGAAACAAACCGGGGAGACAAGTCTCCTTCCTCACCACACTCCTTGTAGTGTGATTCCTGGGCGACAGGTTCCCAGGTCTCGTTCCTGTTTCCCGTTCCTCGTGGTCCGAATTCCTGTCGCCCGACACCTAATAAGCTGGATTTAGTTTTTGTTTTTGTTTTTTGTCTCATCTGTTGCCGTTGTCGTTAGTTTGTACATTCGTTCGTATTGGAGTTCATTGGGCCATTTATATAACCACTGCAGCAGCGTGTTCAGAGATCCTTGTTTTAGACGTAATGATACGAGACAACGAACGCAAAGTTACGTCTGAACTTAGACGCATAGACTAGACCTATACTAACACACACACACACACACACACACACACTGAACACGTCAGATCCAATATATATTCATTTTTTTTAATTCCACTGTAGAGACGTCAGTGTCCTCTCTGCTTGTAGTGAAACTCTCCCGAATTGATTTCGTTCTGTTTTGACGGTGATTTTACTCCAGTGTTTCAGAGCGAGACGGGAAGAGAGGGAAATTAACGACTGGTTCCCAAGATGTTCATTAAGGGAGGGAAATTAGCAGAGCATTCTGGTCCCGTCCCGAGGAGGGTGGCACACGCACACACACACACACACACCCATTTGCAAGTGCCTATTTGTTTCTGTACGGTGAGGGAGGGAGGGAGTGTCAGAGAGCAAAACGTCATACTTGAGACTGGAAGGAAGCATGGAACTACGGGCCGAGTGTGGTGTGTGAGGTGCTGGAAAAGATAATGAGAAAGTAGATCGATGACTTCCTGCTGATGAGGAACTGCCTAATGAGAGACAATACGGTCTCAGGGAAAGGGGGTCATGAGTAACAAACCTCTTAGACTTCTACGGGAGAGTGAGCTCTGTTTTAGACAAAAGAGAAGGCTGGGTGGATTGTCTCTATCTGGACTACCAGAAAGCATTTGACGCTATACCTAACTGGAGGTGTGGTAAAAAAGCTGGATATTTCAGTCGGGTATGAGGGGGAATACCACTTCGATGGATAGGTTACCGTAGTGGAAGGGAGCAAAGGACGCATGTTAGTGGAGCTTTACCGATAATGGTTGAGATTACCATTGGTGTGCCAGAGGGGTCTATTCTGGGACCACTACTGTTGATGTACGTAAAGTGACTTGTTAGAAGGATTGGACTACAGTCTGAATATGTAAAAGGTTTTGATATGAATATCATCTCGCAGGAGATAAGCTGTAGGAATCTGTTTGCGAGATCGGATTGGGGTCAAAAGTCGTTTCCATCCTGTTGCCAGAGTCCCACATTAGGACAACAGAGGAGACAAACTGTCTGCCGGCCAATATTTGAACAGCATTCGAGTCTGTTGATAAGGAAATGTTCAGCAAGCTGTTCATATCCTGCATGAGGCCAAATAAGAATATGCTTCTCAAGTTCGGTCACCACACATAAAGAAGCACAAAGAAGTAATAGAGAAGGTCCAGAGGAAGGCAACAGAGATGGTACCAGAATTAAGAGAGATGAGTTACAGGAAAAGGTTAAAGGCACTAAACTTGTCCGCCATAGAGGAGAGAAGAGCAAGGGGTGACTTGATCAAAATCTTTTAAGTTTTCGAATCAGTATGATGGTGTCAACAGCGAATAGCTCTTCGAAAGATGCAAGGACAGGACAACCAGAGACCATAAACATGAAATTAAGCAGGAAACTTATTAAAAAAAGATGCAGAGAATTACTTTGAGTGTAAAAGTGTCATCAATGAATGGAATAAATTGACTGATGAAATTATGACTGTGGACGGAATACAGGAGTTGAAAAGTTATACGATTTTTAGAGGAAAGTCGAGAGACGGGGGCCCTCGATCGTAGAACGGCCTTCCCGTACAGTATAGATAGGAAACTTTACGCTCACACACACACGTGATTATTGTGTGGCCATCAGCAACTCAAGAAGGGTGTGCCGTTTTGATAACTGCTTCTTTCCCTACACGTCGAAGCTGTGGAACTCTCTACCTTCTCATGTCTTT
>JAUUED010070653.1:0-10453 GCA_032361865.1 Panulirus pascuensis | reverse complement strand
ACACACACAATATATATTCTGGAGACTAACTGGCAGCTTCCTTTGGACCGCGTTAGGGAGAATACTTACGAGTTGCACATCCGGGTCTCGTGATGGCGGGAGGGGGTTGCCATACGTGGCAATCTAACATCTGCTTATATGGTCTGTATGGTTAAGCCAATGGTTCCCTGACATGCATTTTTCACACGACGAGGTCATCAGTTAATTACCTTACGTAACTAAATGATTTTTCGTCTTTTATGGATGTTGTTCGTCTAATAACGAATAATTGTTACTACGTTAAAAAACTTATGGATATTACGCAGATAGTATTTAGTGTATTTATTGTTATCGAATTCTACTTCACCTCGCATCTAATACTTAAACTGTTTCTAATTCAGTGATCATCTGTAATTTATATTCATCGTTTACAGCTGGACGTGACGTGGGTGTGCAAGTCGCTTGATGAGGGAGGAGGAACTTCTCCTCAACCACCAGGCCAGCGTCATGCCTCTCTTCTTATCTCATACGACACGAGACCATATCTTCCTTAAAGTCACATTCGACCACCAGATTAATCTCGTGATTTATCTATGGTCGTCTCGTCACCAAATCATTTACGTATGCTTAAGTCAGTCTCATTTGACGGTCAGATCACTGTCATATGTTTACTCTCATTCATAAGTGTGGTTTAATTTGTCCACGGGATCACTTTTATACGTTTAGATTGACCTCATATGACCAGGGAATCATTCTCAGGCTTCGATTTTGGTCACATTCTGCCACCAGATTACTTTCACGCTTATTTCAGTCTCGTCTCATTTCATCACTGAGCATTGCTACACGTTTAATCTAGTCTCACTCTGCCCTCACATTATCTTCATACATTTAAGTCTCAGCTCAAGGTTCTAAAGACGACTTTAGAATCTGCTTTCATGAACATCATTACGTCAGGAGGCGCGTCTCTTGTCTAGTGAATATTTCCTACGACACACTGAGAATTGAAACTTTGGTCGAAGATGTTGGCCATAATGGACAGTTTAGGAAGTTGGTCAGTATAAACTGAGAAGTTGATCAAGAAGAACGTTGACGCTGTTCTTCTCAGTGTGCGAAATTTGTTCATGACAATCTGAGAAGTTGGTGAAAACAATCTGCAAAGTCTGAAAAGATGGTCAAAGTTGTTCATGTCGTTTTTTGAAGTTTGTCATAATGGACTGATGAAATAGTTATGACGAACTTAGAAAATAGTCTTCACGGTCTGCAAAGTTGGTCATGACGGTCTAAAAGCTGGTTTATGAGTTTAAAAAGATGATGTGAGATACTCAAGATTCTCTAGGAAGTAAGTCATATGGTGAGCGGTTAGTTATAAATGGCGTCTAAGTTGGTTTTTACGGTTCAGATGATTTGTCATGTTTGTTATGACGAAACTTTCAATTTCCCATAACATGACTAACATGGTTCCTGGGAAACCGATTGTGAAAGTTTGAGATTGAGACCGCGATCTGAGAAGTTGGTTTTTAAGATGATTTGAGACATTCGTCATAATAGTTGCACAATTTGATAATTATGATTTTATATTATAATCATTGCTATTTGAGAAGCTGATCTCAAGATTCTGACAATTTGATAATTGTGGTGTAAACAGTTGGTCATGATGATCTGAGACGTTGTAAACCTTGAGTCTGAAAAGTTGGTCCGGATGATTGATCAAATGGCCAGAGAAATTGACCCTGAAGTCAAAGGCTGGTCTTTACGGTGTGCATAATTCGTCATAGAGTTGGCCATAATAATCTGAGAAATTGGTCTGAATAGTCTAACAAGCTGGTTAAGATAATTGGGAAAGATTATCTTGAAGCTCACGAAGTGTTCTAAGAACTTCTATCTAGTCGTAATTATACGAAACAGATCATGATAAACTGGTCCACACGGTTTGCGAACCTGATGTTCGCTTTTTGATAAGTTTATGATGAACAGACATGATTATAACGAAATTTGTCAGTCCGTTGGTTAAGCGGAATTTTTCAAGACGAACTTATCAAACAATCAAGACTAATACTAGTTTTTGAGAAAACGATTGTGAAAGTTTGAGATGTTGATGGCGATCTGAGAGTTTGGTTATTAAGATCTTAGAGGTTTATAAAAATTATATGAGATATTTGTCATAACAGTTGCACATGGTGATAATTACGATTTGATGTAATGATCATGAGAAGTTGGTTTCAAGATTCTCAAAAATAGGTCAAGCCGATTGGAAAATTTGGTCATTACGGTATGATGATCTGAGACGTTGGTGGCCTTGAGAGTCAGAAATGTTGGCCAAGACTATGTATGAAATCGATCTTCATGGTCCGAGAAGTTTCTCATGATGGTATAAGAAGTTTTCAGGATGATCTGCAAGATTTGTCACGGATTTGGGAAACTGATCACAATGGCCCGAAAAATTGATCATGAACTCAGAAGCTGGTCTTTACGGTGTGCAAAAGCCCACACACGTTTAATATCATGATCTGAGAAATAAATGATTTTAGAAGTGGTTATTGACGTTCACGAAGTTGGACATGGTGGTCTGAGAAGTTGGCCAAAATACTATAAGAAGTTAGTCGATAAATGAAGTTGGTCATAATGGACGGAGAATTTGATCATATCACACGGACATCGAAACTGGAGTTAACGTTATAACTTTTCTACTTATTATGCGGTCAAGGCTAAAACCAATTTCTGGGAAACTGGTGCTGGAGGCTTGAGAACATGATGAATGGAGAACTAAGAAGTTGGATATTAAGATCTGAAAAATTCATATTGACGATATGGGACTAATGTGACAACAGTTGGCCAAGTTGTTAATTACGATTTGATGTTATGACAAGTTCATCCGACAGTCTGAGATGTTGGTCAAGACGATCTGAGATGATTTTGCACAGCATCTTGATGGGCTTATGGATTGACTAAGGTGATCTGAGAAGTTGGTTTTGAGATTGTAAATCGTTTGTGAAGACAGTTTGATTGGTGAAAAAAGCTGGTTAGTATTGTCTGTCTTAGAAGTTGGATTTTTGATACGGGAGTCTGAAAAATTGCTCAAGACAAGGATTGGATCCTACTGGTCTTCAGAAGTTGTTCTTGATGGTCTAAAAAGTTTTCATGCTGATCTGAAGAATCTATCATTTCGATTTGGAAAGTAATGGCCTGAGAAATTGAACATGAATTTCAAAGCTGGTTGTGGTCTGCGTGTTTGGTCTTGACGGTCATCACGAACCGTGAAATTGGCTTTGAGTAAGTAAAGCTGATAAAGAGGATCAGATATGTGCATCTTGATGGTTTACAATTTGGTCATGACGGTCTGAGAAGTTGATCATGGCAATCTCGGATTTTGTTCATTATGGCCAGAAACTGGATCATATCAAATTCAAATGAAGACAATCATGGTTTTTGAAGTTGGTGATGACGGTCATAGAAGTTAGTCACGATAATTTGGTTAGTCATATCGATCTGTGGCGAACTGAAAAACCGGACTATATGATCTGCAAGATAGGCATGACATCTGAGAAAATGTTGGTGATGATATATTTTCAGACTGCCATGAATTTATTTCATTGCAAATGTTTGGTCATCATGACAGTTTCCAATTTCCCAGGAAATAGAATCTAAGGATCGAGACTTTGGTGATGGCGATATGCTAAGTTGAGATGATATGAAACGGTTGTTTTCATAGTTGAAGTAGTGCAGATGATCATGTTGGTCAAGACGATCTCAGATGCGGATTTTAACAGTTAATGTTGGTCATGATGGTGTGAGAAGTTTGTTTACGTTCTAAAGCAGTTAATGATGATGATCTAATATGTTGGTTGACAGCGATCAGAGAAGATTTTATCAAGATCTGAGAAATTTATAATAACGATATGAGATATAATGCCATGACATTTGGATAAGGTGGTAATTATGATTTGATATGATGATCATGTTGATTAGAGAGTACGAGATGTCTAAGAGAAGTTGGTCTTGAGATTAATTTTGAATTTTTCATAATGAACTATCGAAACCATTACCAATTTCTGAAGAATTGGTAATGAAGGTTTGAGAAGTTGGAGATGATAATCTGCAAAGATCGTAGTGAAGATCTGAAACGATTATGATTACAATATGAGACATTGCTAATGATAATTTAGACGTGCAAATAATCATGTTTATAGCAGATATATCTAAGTCTAAAATGTTGGTCAAGATGGTCCAAGAAGCGTATTGCGTAAGTCTGAGAAGTTTATCTTGATCTGGAAATTTGGTTTTGTCATGAAAAGTTGTTCAAAACAATATGAGAAGTGATACCTGATGGTCTGAGAAGCTGGATGTGATAAGTCGACATGTTGGTCTTGGAAGTTGGTCAGAATAGACAGAAGTTAATCTTGAAAATAGCTGTTCTTCATTGTGTGTGAAATTGGTCATGACAATCTGAGAAGTTAGTCAAAACAATCTGCAAATTCTGAAAAGTTTGTCATGTGATCGTCATAAACTTAGAAAGCAGTCTTGAGATTAGAAAGATGATGTGAGTTGTTCAAGATGGTCTGAAAAGATGTTCATGTAAGTCCTTTTGAACTCTAAAGTTGGTTATGAAAGCACTCGAAGTTTGTGCTTACGTTTTACTGGTCACTTATGTTGGTTAAGATGGAATTTTTAAAAACGGAATATCAATTTTTCATACTGTCATGACGAACTTATCAGACGATCATGACTAATACCAACTTCTTAGAAACCGATTGTGAAAGTTTGAGATGATGGTGATGGCGATCTTAGTTGGTTAAGATTTTTAGAGATGATTTGTGAGACAGTTGCACAAGTTGATAATTGCGATTTGATGTTATGATCGTGGTTATCTAAGAAGTTGGTCTTAAAATTCTGAAAAGTAGGTCAAGCCGATTTGAAAATTTGGTCATCATGGTGTGAAAAGCTGGTTATGATGTTAGCTTTGAAAGTCTGAAAAGTTAGCCAAGATGATATATGAAATTGATCTTCATGGTCCAAGAAGTTGCTCATGATTGTATAAGCTTTCATGATAATATACAAGATTTGTCAAGTGGATTTGGGAAGTTGATCTTAATTTATCATGAAAAAGACTGATATTTACGGTGTGCAAAATTAGTCGTAAAGTGAAGAGACGGTTATCATGATCTGAAAAATTGGTCTGAAGATTCTAAGAAGGTGGTCAAGAAAATTTTAGAAGTGGATCTTGATGTTCACGAAGTTGGTCATGTGGTCTGAGAATTTGACCAAAATGGTATTAGAAGTTAGTCGTGAAGACAGTCTCATTGATCAATGAAGTTGGTTATAAAAGACAATTTGGTGTACATGGTCTGCGAACCTAGTGTTTACGTTCTGATAAGCTAGTAATGATGAACTGACGTAGTTATAACGGAATTTTTCAGGCAATTATGATCAATTGTTTGCATTTCCATAAACTTATGAGGCAGTCTTGGTTAGTACCGAAATCTGGGAAACATGCTTGAGAACATGACTGAAAAACTATGAAGTTGGTTGAGTTTTATAGCGACGATATTGGATTGAACTTAGGTGATGTTTTAACATTTTGATCGGAGGGTCTGAGATGTCTGTCAGGACTATCTGAGATGATCTTGCACAGCTGAGAAGCTGATCTTGATGGGGTTATGAATTGACTAAAGTGATCTGAGAAGTAGGTTTTGAGACTCTGAAACGAAGTGGATCTTGGTGGTGGAGAAAGGTGGTTAGTATTGTCTGAGAAGTTGGTTTTGATGATATGGGAGTCTAAAAAGTTAAAGACGATCTAAGGAGTGGATCTTCCCGGTATGAGTTGTTCTTGATGATCTGAAAAGTCTTCATGATGATCTGAAGTATGTCATTTCGATTTTTGAAGTTGTCATAATGGCAAGTTTAGTCTTGGTGGTCACAGAAGTTGGTCATCACGACCTGAGAAACCAGCATTTAGTAAGAAAAGCTGATGAAGCAGAATTTGCTCATGATGGTCTGACATGTTTTTCATGTTGATAACAGACAAATGTCCGTGAAATCTTTTGGCAGACCAATTCTCATGTCACAATTTCCTCTAATTAGTCATTTGTGTGGACAACGGTCTCCTTTGGTCCAAAAAGTTCAATGCTATCTTTATTCATTTTGGCCAGAAAATGGATCATGACAAATTTAAATAGATCTGTGGCGAACTAAAAACTGGACACTACGATCAGCGAAGTTGGTCAAGACGGTCTCAAAAGCTAATTATAACGATCAGAATGTTTATGATATCTTTTCAGAATGCCATGACTTTAATTTCATTGTCATTAGAAACGTGTGAAGTAATCATGACCATTAGATATTTCCGTGAAATCGAAATTTATGGTTTGAGAAGTTGATGGTGATATGCTAATATGGTATTTTTTTTCTGATGTTTATAATATGAAACGTTTGTTTTGACAGTGGAAAAAGTAAGATTTATGATTTTTCGAGATGATCAAATTCATTTTAAAAATTGTTTATCTGAGAGGGGGATTTAAACGGGATTTAAATGTTTGTGAGAAGTTTGTGTTTCCGTTATGATGATCTAATATTTTGGTTAGAATGGGACTGTTCAGGCAGTCATGATTTTCTTCGTAATAATACCAATTTCTTAGAAATTTTTTAGTTTGAAAAAGTAATGACAGCGGTCGGAGAAGTTTTTTATTTTCATAATAAAGTTATCAGATATAAAGACATATTTGGACAAAGTGGTAAGTATGATTTGATATGATCCTGTTGATTAGAGAGTTTGAGATGCCGGTCAAGACATCTCGTACTCTTAGAAAAGTTGGTCATTTAAAAAATATTTGAACTCTTCATATTGAACTGCCATAACCATTACCAATTTCTGAGAAATTAGTAATGAAGGTTTGAGATGTTTGAGATGGGAATATACAAAGTTCGTAATGATTATGATATGAGGCGTTGATAATGGGTTAATGCAGATAATCATGTTTGTAGGAGACGCTGATCATATTTGGTCAAGTGCATCTTGCTGTAAGACTGAGATGATATTCTGAGATATTCGCTTTCAAGTCTGAAAAGTTGGTCATAATGATACGGGAAGTTGTTCATAGTCAAATAAGTTGATAATGAACTTACAAATTGATCTTCACGGCCTGAGAAAGTTCATGATGATCTAAAAAAATTTTATGAAAAGTTGGTCAAAACGATGTAAGTGAAACTTGATGGTCTGAGATATTGGTCGTAATTGTCAATGTTGGTCATGATGGACTGAGAAAATATTCATGTTAGTTTGGGAAGTTGGTCATGAAGAATATAGAAGCTGTTCTTCACGGTGTGTGAAATTGGTCAAGACAATCTGATAAGTTGGTCATGATGAAATCAGGTTAGTCATGTCGATCTTTGAAATTGGTCAAATTGGAGTGATAAGAACTTATAAAATTGTCTTCAGGTCAATATTTTCCGAAAACTTGGTCATATCGAACTGTGAAGTTGGTCATGAGAGCAATCGAAGCTGGTATTTAAGTTTTGAGAAGTTCTTAAGATTTTTTCTCATGATGGTTAAGATGTAATTTCTTCAGAACGTAATGATTGAATTTCCATACCGTCAAGACAAACTTATCAGACGATCTAAGAAACCGATTATGAAAATTTGAGATAATGGCGATCTGAAAAGTTTGTTATTAAGGTCTTAGAGGTTTATAAAGAGGATATGAGCCATTTGTCATGACAGTTGTACAAGATTCTGAAAAGTTTGTCAAGCCGATTTGAAAATTTGGTCATGATTTGAGACGTTGTAAGACTTAAGAGTCTGAGAAATTGGCCAAGACGATGTATGAAATCAATCATCATGGTTCGAGAAAGTTCTCATGATGATCTACAAGATTAGTCACGTCAATTTGGGAAGTTGGTCATATTTCCTTGAGAAATTGGTCATGAACTCAAAGTCTGGTCTTTACGGTGTGCAAAATTATTCATAAAGTCCCGAAACGTTGGACATCATGATCTGAAAAATTGTTTCTAAGCTGGTCAAGATAATTGGAGAAGAACTTAGTCATGATTTTGTGAAAACTTTCTTATCGATGAATGAAATTGGTCATAATGGACTGCGAATTTGATCATGGCAAACCTTCTGTGACCATGGTGTTCACATTCTGATAAGTTAATGATGAATATAAAAGGATATAACGAAATTACTCAGACCATTATGATCAATTTTCTACTTTGTCACTAGCTTCTGAGGTGGTCATGGCTAATAACAATTTTTATGAAACTGGTACAGATGATGGAGAACTAAGAAGTTGGATATTAAGATCTGGGAGTTTTATAATTACGATATGGGACATGCTGATCCGAGAGTCTGACATGGCGTTGAAGACGATCTGAGATGATCTTCCACAGCTGAAAAGCTGATCTTGATGGCCTTATGAATTAACAAAAGTGATCTGCAAAATTGGTTTTGAGGTTCTAAAACGTAAGTGAAGACAATTTGTGAAGTGGATCTTGATCGTAGAAAAAGCAGGTTAGCATTGTCTGAGTTTTGATGATATGGGAGTTTGAAAAAGTTGCTCAAGACAATCTAAGAAGTAGATCTTCCTGGTCTATTTCATTTTAGGGTGTGAAAAGCCTTAGAGAATTTAGGCAATTTCTCAGATCACCATAAAGAACTCCGTGAACGTCAGGATCCACTTCTCTAATTATCTTGATCAGCTTTTCAGACTCTCAGGACCAATTTTTCTGATCTTTTGATGTGGGAAGTTTGTCATAATTGCCTGAAGAATTGATTAGGAAATTAAAAGCTGGCTGTGAAGATCTTTGAGTTTGGTCATCGAGTAAGAAAATCTGATGAAGATCTTGATGGTTTTAGAATTTGGTCATGATTGTCTGATAAGTTTTTCATGATGCTCTAAGAAGTTGATCATGTCGATCACCGACTTTGTTCAGTCTGGCCAGAAACTGGATCATTTTCAATTTGAATGATCATATTGACGGTTTATGAAGTTGGTCAAGACGGTTTTGGAAGTTGGTCAAAATACTTTGACAATTTGGTCATATCGATCTGTGGCGAACCTAGAGAATGGCCTATAAGGTGTGAGAGGTTAGTTATATCAATCTGAAATGTTGGTCATGATATCTGCCATGACGAATGAATTTTGTCATCACTGCAATTGTCTGGTCAATAACCAATTTTCAAGAAATTAGAATCTAAGGTTTGAGAAGTTGGTGATGGCGATATGCCAAGTTAGTAATGATTATATGAAACTTTTGTTTTGACAGTTAAATATTTATAGATATTTGAGATGATCAAGTTGATTTAAAAAGTTGGTGAAGACGATCTGAGAAGCGGACAACACTTTATGAAGCGTCATGTTGACGGTGTGAGAAGTTTTCGTTTACGTTCTGTGGATTTAGTTAAGATGATCTAAGATGTTGGTTAAGATGATAGTGATTGGAGACATTTATCAAAATCTGAGAAATTTATAATAACATGACATTTAGAAAAGGTGGTAATTATGATTTGAAATAATGATCTTGTTGATTAGAGAGTACGAGATGTCAGTTAAAACATCTACTTTCATAAAAGGTGTCGAGATTACGTCTTTATTATAAAATTTATTAAGAAATTAGTAATAAAGGTTTGAGAAGTTGGATGTGGTACTTTGCAAATTTCGTAATGAAGATCTGAGATGATCATAATTACGAATGTACAAACTTCTTCGGGAAAGTTAAAACCAACCTACGTTGACGAACCCACAAACCCTACTCAAGATCCAAAGGGAAGCAACAAGACCATCCTTAGTTCTCATGGGTTCTCACTGCCCTGAGGAAACACCACTCCTCCATCTGTACATACAATGAAATTTTTTTTTCTAGCCTAGCATAACCAGGCGTAGTCCAAACCAACACCCAGTGATACTACGCTACTCCCCTCCTCCTAGTATGCCGGGGATACCTAACCCACAAGAAATACGTATTCAGTAAACCATTTACGCGTCTAAATGAACCTACACCACACATCTTAATGGCCCTATAACTACTTCCGTTTTCTCACTTATCTTACTCGACAAACCTTTCTTTCACTTCCAGCGAACAGCGATACAGATCTATTGTGTGGCACTAACCACCTGCCTACCACATGCGGCCCAAACACCCTCCACAGTTTATCGTTTGCTACAACTTCACCATAAAGCGGTGGAATCCCTTAACGTATAACTGAGAAATGTTGGCTGGATTCAGGCGATGAGCAGCAACAGAAGTCCTTCCTAATTTTCTTGCATCATCATTCGGTCATATTCTGACTGTCACAGCCCCGACTGCTGACTCAAGTCAAGTTCTTACGACCTAATACGAACCAGTCCGTCGTCGCAAATCGCAAACCAATGCCAAATGAACTGGTAGGAACACAGTCTAGCGACAGCGTATTCTGTGCTACTTTAAGAGCGTCAGCTACGAGGAACTGCCTCAGAACGCACAGTATCAACGGTGTCTGTTT
>JAUUED010069546.1:0-10454 GCA_032361865.1 Panulirus pascuensis | reverse complement strand
TATATATAACGTCTTTAGAAAGACCACACCAAACCTTCATCAGGAAAGGGTTAGTATTCGTTTAGGAACCATTAAACCAAATGGATCTTTGCCAAGAAAAAGCGACCGCTTTATCCCTTTAGAACCAAACCTCCTCTTCCTCCTCCTTCTCCCCTGAACACTTCCTGGCTTCCATGAACCGCCCTGGTGGACATTGTGCGAACTAGGTGCACGTACTTAACACAGTGTAATGAGGCAAAGCTTATAGATGTTGTGTGGTAGCCATTAGAGGCTTTTTATGTAGATCTCCTTGCCAGTGCCATCACATAACCGTATTTTACTTCTTAAATATTTCATATTTTAGTTTTGTTTTTTTAGAATCTAAGGAGCCATAACATTTCTTGAGGTCCCGCTTTTTCTGATGCAAGTACAAGGCTTTTATAGCCAAAATAAACATCCGTGCACGACAGTACTTCGTTCGCTATGAGTAGTTTCCTTAAGAGCAGAACACATGCAGTCAGTGTACACTCTCTACGTAGTTGTGGTGTGGATCCTTTACGACATTAAACCTTGAGTCAAAACTTCCTTTGTAGATGGCGTGTGTGTAAGTACACGAGGAGCACCGAGCGACAAGAGCCTAGTAAGATAAGGTGAAGCTCAAAAAGGAATGTATGTTCGTCTGAGAGGAATAATGGAAGTTTCAAAGGGGAGGCAAGATGGCTCAATGAGGTAAAGGACGCGCCACATGATGGAAAAAGATCCAAAGGACACCTCCAAAGGAGAAGATATTACCAGAGGGGTGTGTGATGTAGCTTTCGAAGGACGAAAGGAAACTCCAGACTTGAAAGAAGCTAAAGAAAAGGAGAAAGAGAGAAAGAGAGAGAGAGAACGTAAGGAGGGAGGAACGATACGTATACGAGAAACGGTAGCAGTGCAGATTAGAACACAAAGATATTCTGGGACGACATAATGGCTCGGATTTCAAATATCTGTTTTCAAGAGGAAAGAGACCCCGTCCACAATACGGTGAGATGCCTCCAGTTGCACCTGGCTATGCACGCATACGTAGTTAACCTCACACATCTATCTATATAAAAAAAAAAAACGGAGTCCTAGCAATATTATTCTAGCGTCCAAGAAAACCGTACACACAACTTGACATCACACACATACGGCAACATCTGGGCGCTCACAACAACCCGCCACTCCTCGTAACTTGAGAAGCCACAAAACTAATATTGGGAGATACGATATGGCGCGGCCAGCCACTACCTCCAATGCAAAACCACAACCATCGTCGCCCGGCGTTAACTCCAAATTACCATGCGATATACCGGGCCATAATTTGTTATTATGTCTCGTATCTCTGGCCGGCCTGTGGGGCGGAGGGGGCGCTTGCTTACCTCCACACAGAGAGGCTGTAGGACAAATGGAGGAGGAGGAGACTCTTACGTGATATGAGGGCGACCTCTCTTGCTCCGTAATGTGAGGCTTTTCCACCTCTCACTCCTCCTCCCTCGACTATCCTCCTGCCATGAGAATCTTCCTCCTCCTCCTCCTCACTCGCTCTCAACTCCTTCTCCCTCCTGCTCTTTGAGGAACTCTCCCTCGTCATCTCTCATCCCCCCCTGACCTCAGGGGCCCCCTTTCCTCTGCTTCTCCCCTTATCTGGCATCATTACCTCCCTCATCCAAAGGGGGCCTTTTCCTCGTCGACCTCTCCAAGCCACTGTGAACCTTCCCCCTCTCCCAACACAGGCCCCCTCGTCTGCTCAATGTCAGTCCTTTCTGCTCTCTCGGGGACGGTACTAACCATTCTCCGAGGTCTCCACTGACGATATATTATATATATATATATATGTATCTTTTTTCGTGCTTTATCCTTCTCGTGGAATCCAGGGAGGAGGGACTAACCTCATAAGCTTCATGGAGTTACTACCGCCTCCTCTTCCTCAGTGGTGGG
This sequence comes from Panulirus pascuensis, assembly GCA_032361865.1. Classification (NCBI taxonomy): domain Eukaryota; kingdom Metazoa; phylum Arthropoda; class Malacostraca; order Decapoda; family Palinuridae; genus Panulirus; species Panulirus pascuensis. The sequence continues at coordinate 8,513 of JAUUED010069546.1, read as the reverse complement.
CGCGTCTTCACACACTCTCATAAGGAGGGAGGTGGATGGAGCATCATCACCTTGATAACAGGGGCCTAAAAGATAAGGAATGAGGTAATTCCTCAGGAAATGTTAGGGAGATATGGTGATAGAGGCTGGCTAAGACGTACTTGGCTGTTGGTCGCTGGCTAACACATACCCCACGGACGTTGATAGCTGGCTGAGAGGCACGCCTGGCTATGAGTGGTGGGTCAAAACACAGACTGAGGTGTTAGTGACTGGACAAGACCTCTCCTATTGCCTGGCGAACATCAGGCAGCACTGGGACTCGATTCATATTTCCTCTGAAGAATTTGAATGAGGCGAGGACTGTGCCGAAGGCTGTAATCTGAACGAAAAGCAGAATTCATAAATCTAACAGTGTAAAAAGGTACATAAAATGGCTTCTAGCTACATCATCTCTCTTCCATCGACAGATTAATGATATCCCATTGGGAAAATTGGACGCAGGGGGTCTTCCTGAACTCGCACCAAAGGCAGCGAGTGATAAAAGATAACTCATCCTAGAGGATGAGTACCAAACGATACATTATAGACGATGAGAGAGAGAGAGAGAGAGAGAGAGAGAGAGAGAGAGAGAGAGAGAGAGAGAGAGAGAGAGAGAGAGAGAGAGAGAGTGGCTCCTTGTCCCATGGGTGTTAGCAGATGCCTCACCAATGCAGTGGTGGCGATGGATTCACTCCACAAGTAGGGAAACACGACTTACTCAGAAGCAAAGGAGATAAGACTCTCGTAATAGATGCTGAGAGACGACTATGTAGACTCAGGCAGTGGTTCCCCAAACCAGGGTCGTGACCCAAATGATGGGGTCGAGAAGATGTTTCAGAGGGTCGTGGAAATATCTCGGGGGAAAACAAACTATCTTTGATAAAAACTGTTACATAATAGTTCCATAATTACATTTTGATTGCGGGGTATTATGAGAAATTACGGAAATATCGAAAAAAAAAAAATACTGAAAATTCTTCTCGATTTGAAAATTCATCACAGGAAAACCCGAGACTCAGTAGAGCTCACTGATGCAGCATAATGGAAGCATAAAGTACTGAAGCATTTTGCAGCATTATGCTAACATTAAGCAGACCATAGTAACATGAAGCAGCATTTATTCCAATGTACTCCAGTGTATCATATAGGATACTTTCCCCCTTTTCCTTACAGTGTCATCTACTGTAAACCCCCTTTGGGCTTTCACTCCACAAAATCCAATTCTCCCACCCCAAAACCTCCTTATATCAGCCCATTCCATTAGTTCCTTATATGATTCACATTGCCAAATCCTCCTTTCCCCACCCCTTCTCCACTTTGCCTCTTTGGTCACCAACGCAAAGTCCATTAACCGGCGAGATTGAAAGGGGGAGACGTCGTCTTGGTGGAGCGAAGACGGTCTCAATATTGACAACTCGACCGAAAACTTCGATTCGCGAGGCGGGGAATACGGAATTCCGTAACAGCTCCTTATTACGAGGAAATGTGAAATACTCGAACGTTACGATCAACTGTGGGATTATCTATAGGTCTTCTCTCTTTCCTTATCGAAGGTCAGTAACGTAGATTCTATTTCAGCTTATACTGAGGATAAAGTACGAAGAGAAGGTGTTATAAGGGAAGATTTTTCTTTATGTTATATATTTTCTTAATGGCCAACACAGTGGGCCGAATTCTGCCAGAGGGCGTCGGTGTGTTCATAATACACCCATTGCTCTACGGTCGTCTCTCTTATCTTCCCTCTATAAACCTCGGCCAGCTTTGTGCCACACAGTTTTCCAGCAAAGATAGAACACAAGGGAGAAAGAGAATATTGGTTTTAAGACTCGCGAACACCTGCCGAAGTCAACTGCTCGTTGTCATAGGCAAGAGAACACAGTGTTCTGGAGGACAGAGATAGCCATCATGCTAGAATAAATTGATTTTTACAGAAGACTAAGAAACAAATATCAAAGTAAATTCCAGTATGCAGTTTATATATATATTGCTGAAAATGGCAAAATTTCATAGCTAGATCACAAGAGAGAGAGTTATCACCACCAGCTGACAAAGTAATAACACAACCGAGTTGTTATAGTATTACAACGTAAGCCACTTAATGATTATGTATAAGTATGGATGTTGTCTAAACATGTATTCAAATACAGGTTCGAATCCTGGTCGCGGCAGTCGGTCCACAATCCACCCAGCTGTTCATCTTCTCCTCTGGGGCAGGTTGATGAATTGAGTACCTGGCTTAGGCTAGGGTATCTATCTTTCTACCTATCTAATATAAAAATAGCTTTAATGATATGACACTGACTGGGGCATTCAGCTGAGTGTCGTCTCAGAAAAAAGGAGAAAATCCTACATCCTTCAGATAGACTTTTGAGATCATATAGACGATAGAGTTAACAACTGAAGGGGAAAAAGTGCTTAAAAGTAGCAGGATACTTTAAAAAGTATCCAGATCTATTTCTTGACACACAACGATCCAGGAAAATACAACCAAGTTATATTTCAGAACCAAGAGTCGAAAATATAACTATGACAACCTAGCACTCAGCCCAATCCATCAGCTTCTGGGGAGTATTGTGCACAGTTTCTCAACCACCTTGACTAACTCCATCCTCGAGAACGGTTGACAGAGTTGGTTAATAGTTTGAGTGTGGCACCAGAGTCTACACACACGTCTGGTTGTTAAGTTTCTTGTTCAGTGGGTTGCTCATTCAACCGGGGACATCGCTGATGCCAGCACACATCAATGGATGCCTGCTGTCTCAGTGTTCATCGGCTCGTTCAGCCAACTTATGGGATGGAGAGAGTCAGCTTATTTCTGGTCTGTAGTACACATTTCTCTGGAATCCACAATCAGGCATGGTTTACTGGATTGTCGCGACTTTACGTAAACTCTGTTTATGGCAATGTTTTTGTGTCTGTATCACACAATGCCTATCCTCGTGTTACTGTTTACTGGTGTAATTTATTGTATAGACACGGTTTTCAACTGTACTATCTGTATCAATATTTGTATTCATCATTTCATGACTTATCATGCTACTGCAGTGTTGTGTATTGTCTCGCTAAGAAAACCTTCCCTATTGCTGTAGTGATTTTTTTTTTTATGTTAGCTGAGACGGCACGGGCAGGTGAGGCCCTAATCAAGGCCATCCCATTAACGCTATATATATATATATATATACCCTAGCCTGAGCCAGGTACCCATTTTATCGACCAAGCCCTAGGGGTGGATGAACAGCTGGGTTGACTGTGGACCGACTGCCACAACCAAGATTCGAACCTATGCGATTTGTCAGAACTACCAAAGACCTCTTGTGTTCCTTTAGTGTTCTGTTGTTTCACCAACACTTCCTGAACTGCTGTAGTTAAGTGTTACTTCACCAAGAGCTCCCGTGTTGCTGTGGTGTTGTATTCGTCTCAAAGACATACCTCGTTGATGTATTGTGGTGTTGTCTCGCAAAAATCTGCCGTGCCATCTCCGACTTTTTTCTGTGTCTTTTTCAATTTGCCAAACTTTTCCTTTGTTCATCTCCTCCTCCTCACTTACTCATCCTCCTCTACTTATTCCCCCTACGATTACTCACTTATTTTACTCGCCTCCTCACCCGTACTCATCTCCCCACCACCACAACTCACCCGTACCTCTGTTAATCCACCCTTTCCTTCACCCATATCTAATATTAATCACTCTCTCAGTGGTCCATTTATAATCCTCCCAAACACACGCTGATCAACCATCATCTCTCTCACTGGTATTCATACCTCATCTTCCTCAATAGAATCCTAGCCTCTTTCCCATCCAACCAACCCTGGTCTCTGGAGCGTTCGGTCCAGCTAGGCATTTTCGTCCCTCGATCCAGTGTTGGCTGGATACTAATGCCAGATGATGTGGTGAACAAAAGGCGAAGGCGTAAATAAAGATATCACGGTGAGATTTATCCCATCATCAAGACGTTTATTGTTGACGCTGACGTTGCTGGAACCATCGTTAGTATCGTTGAGCTGACGGGAAATCAGGTGGTGTCTCTGGGCGGATGGCGATAGATGAAGAAGGTCTTCCTCGTCTGTATCTGATATAAACAATCCAGAACGTAGGCCATTTCTATCTCATAGAAAACGTTACCGCAACATTCTCATTTTCTTCTCGTTTCTAGTCTTCGCTTCAATCTTCTTCTTCTTATTCTTGATCATTCTCTTCCTATTCTTTTCCCCTCCTCTCCCTCCCCTTTGCTACCCTCCCTCCTCGGTCTGTCCCTCTGCTCTCCTATCCCTCTCATGGGAACCACAGGCCTAACAGCTCTTTCACAAGTTTCTGATGATGTTTGGCATTAATCACAAGTTTGTTGCTAAAGTTAGCGGAGGGCGGCATTACAGCTCGATGGAGCAAAAGCAGAACCTTTGACCCGACCCTAAGGAAGTTTGGACCTTCCTATCTCCTACAAAGCCTATTGATATTACCCATTACTCTCTCCAGCACCTGCCATAGGAGGTGATCTTTCCCTTGAGATGTTTGTAGTACTTCTATACGTGTTCCTTTGAGTTCGACGTCTCATGAACTAAGTAGAATACTCAGTTAACTTTGTTGGTAATACGAGCTCAAAATTATGTTCACTGAATCAATGAATTTAAAGAAATGCATACTTCTTTTCTTTCCTATAATCTGTTGGTCATAATTCTAGGTCGGAAGAATGAGATTTTTCTTTCCATGTGTGTGTGTGTGTGTGTGTGTGTGTAGAGGGAGCTAAAGTCGACAATGATAGCTAGTTAAGCGTAACTCCTGGTGCCAATTATGGCGATGCCATTTGTTGGAGCGGATGGACACGTTCATATAATGTTTACAAATCAATCTGTTTAGGACGGACAGGCCTGAGCAAGTTGTTTCTATCTGCCGGGAGCACATAAAAGATATTTATATACTAGTGTCAAGTTATCTGCAAGTACACCAGGGAAAAAATTGGACCTCACCAGCTATGCAGCGATAAATTTTTTCACCATTACAACTAACTTTAAGCAAGGAACAAGTTTTGCCAATTAGCGACAAGAGACTCTCTTAGGACAAGTTGTCTCAGAGCCGTAAAACAAACGCAACACTGGCTTTCACCACATAGCAACACAAGGCTTGTTAACACACGAAACAGCACCGAATATCCTCACTGAATCCTCCGGTGACTCACGAGTGTGTGGGTGCGTGACTCCAGGGTAAAGGAGCTAGGCTTTGAGGACATGACGTTGACCCAGGTCACATCCAGGGCAGAGAACTGCCTGCAGAAGCCCTGCACGACGACCAGACGAATGGTGTCCTTGGCTAACAGCTGCCACAGAGACGCAGTGACGTTTATATGTGCGTCTCTCTTTCTCAGGGGAAGTATGAAAAGGGCCTCATTCTTTTCTTGTTTATAGGATCAATACCATTGACAAAGGATTGAGAATGTGATGCGATTCCTTTCTCTGCTGTATCTAACTGGATATTTCTTAGCACTGGTGTCCGATTGGGGTTTTTATTTCACTTCAGTCTCCAAAGCTTGCCAAGGTTATATTTCACCTGCATAGATTTAACTTGTAATGATACTATCCCACACAATATCGTGAGCAGTAACAGAGCCTAAGAAAGCTGTTAATACCTTAACAGCGCCACACGATAATAGAAAAGTAAATACATGAAAAGTCTTAAAGCTTTACTTATCATAAGCTTTACCTATTATTTCGGTATGATTATTCATATTAGGGGCACCTAGTATGGATGTTTGATACGGGCTTCTGATGTTACGAAATATAGAATTTGAAACAAGTTGGGGATCTCTCTTAGCTACAGTGTTTTTTTCTCCTTGCCACCCAGAGAATTCATTGTGGATTTAAGAGCTTGATGAGACTGTCCGTGTAATACATCGTTGTTAAAATCTCGGTAGCAGAGGTTGAGAGACAGGCGAGAGAGGTTGGGAAGCGCGACGGGTGACAGAGAGGAACATTGTGGCAGATACTGACACAGTTACAACAGCTTATGGAGCAGCTCATGGCTATACCAGTTAGTGCATTGCTTTTTCTGGTCGGCACCAGATTTTAACACTGCCTGGCTCCTCCTTCCGCAACCACAGTTTAGCACTGTCTGGCCCGCGCACCACCCCAGCATCAGAGTGTACCTCTGTTTACCCCACCTTCCTCTCTATCAGAATTCACCACTCTCGCCCGACCTTCTGCAGTGGATGGTCTAAGCTTTAGCGACCTCAGTGTCCGTCTCAACGAAACCCTCCTCCAAGACTCGGGCTTAAGCCAGTAAGTCAACTCAGGCTGATGGGAGACGTGGAAGAGCTCATCTTGGCTCCCCACTCAAGTGATCACGTGCCTCACCTTCATTTCAACTCTTAAGTTTTTACATTTTCCTTTCTTTTAACCATTAGAATATCCAGTGACAATATATAATAATGTCTTCTGTAGCCCTTTTCAAACTGTATTGATGATGTCTCCAAATACATGAATAATTAAGGGATTACATCACCAACTATAAGAAAAGTTTATGAAATGGTCCACTAATGATTCAGCAGCTTTGTTACATCTATGCCACAAACTCTGGCTGAACATAGAGTTGACAAGTCTTGCTAAGTGTTAGGAACGCCAGACATGATAAAGTTATGAATAACAGATGTAGCTAAACGGAACTCTAGGAGGCTAGGCTTCCTCAACCTATCCCCAACGTGAGGAGAAAAGATTGGATTCCCAGTTTTGGATAATGTATTTCCGAAAGCACTGCACGTATGCATTTGACCCTATCTTCTAAAACAACCTCCCTCACTACCCTCGTAAACAGAGGAGTTACAGAAAATAGATGGACAGTTTGATTAGATAAATACAAAGAAAGAAAAACAAGATAAAGAACAGGTACTTTATCAACGGAGGATAGAGCACTTCGGACTTCATAGATAGATTGACAGCTCGATAGATATACAGATAGACAGACGGATAGATAGATAGATAGATAGATAGATACAGACAATGTACAGATACTTTTTTCTGGAGAGGACAGAGTGGACATCATTTAGTGTTGCTATGAGATCTGGTACTTCGGCAAGAGAGAACCACCAAGCCGATGCTAGAGTACTTGAGACTCCCACTGACATCGCTATACTTAAGCCAACATTGCCACAGCATCTCTTGCCATCATCCTAATTGCTTGTTCTTCCGTCTCGCTAACGGCCGGCCACTAAAAAAAAACCGTCTGGGTTTATACGCTTGTAGTGAATCACACGTAGTGGGGAAGATGCGAAACGTGCTTGTACTTCGATATTTTCGGGAAAATTGTAGAACGTGCTGGCACTACTACATGTGTAGAGGACATTATGTTACGTGCTGGTACCCCAGGATCTTCAGGGATATTGTGGAACTTGTGAGCACTACATGTGTAGGAGTATTGTACAACGCGTAGGACACCATAACTTGTAGAGCTTGTTGACACTACAACAACTTGTATGCGAATATTGTTAACCGTGTAAACGCTGCAACTTGCACAGGAATATTGTGTTAGCAAGGCAGCATGTGTAGGAATATTGTGGAATTTGACGACACTGTTGCATGTGTAAGGGTATTTTGGAAAGCCTTAAGCACCACGCTATCTACAGGGATATTGTGGAAGGCCTTGGCACTACAATATCTACAGAGATATTGTGGAAAGTATTGACATTACAGCTCGTAGAGGAAGCTGTGGGAACTTCCGAATTCTGAAACTTGCTCACAGTGTGTAGGTGAGAAGCAAATCACTACCGTCGCTGACCCGAGCCAGGGAAAATGGTCAGAGAAGTATATATATACCCAAGCGCGGCACCTACTTGAGGACCCACTTAGCAAGGGGAACTTTTGAATGTGAATTGGTCCGAGTCTTGGAATAAAAGTCATTATGTGGGGACCCAGACTTGAGAATTTTGTCCTTGTATGACGCGGTCTGTTGTGGATTTGAGCAGATTTTTGCTCTAGTTTTCTCCTTGGCAGGTTAGTGCTGGTGGTTTGCGTGGCACCTGTAGTGAAAATTGTATGTAGATAAGTAGTATGGATAATCTATCAATGTATCAAGTCACTTGAAGCCTTCACTTGTTGCAAGAGACTTGAACTGCACATTTTCCTTACGTCAGAGGCATAGAAAAATCCTGAAAGATTTGAGAAGGTATACGAGTATCTACAGTCATATGAAGGCATAGAGAAGCCTTCAAGTTCATGAAAACATTAGTTTATGAAGGTATAGACGCCACCAGAAGTTTATAAAGGCATAGAGCAGACGCCTCTAAGATTTGTGAAGGCATAGAAGGCTCAACGAGTTTTGTAAAGGTACAGAAACTTCAGTCGTCTTCAATTGTCTATGGATTCATATTTCACACATTATTACTGAACTCTCTTATGCACCACTGAGCATGAGTCTCGTTTGTTAGTCTACAGACAACCCAGCTGTTCATCCACCCCTGGGGTTGGTCGATAAATTGGCTACCTGGCTCAATCTAGGGTATTACATATAT
>JAUUED010068443.1:0-10468 GCA_032361865.1 Panulirus pascuensis | reverse complement strand
TGACAAGATACCTGAAATTTTAAGTTTGTATCCACTTTTTGCATCTAGTAGGTAGAACTTAACATATGAAACTATGTGACTATGTAATGCATGTAATATCAACCCACTGGGGTCTGACTAAGACCCTTTGTCACCCCTGTAATCCTTTTGTGTTACTGCTCAGGATGAGTATGGGGTGCACAATAAATTTGCCAGGGTTTTCGCGGCACAAATCATGGAGGAGAGTGATGTGTGGGGTCGGCCACCTCTGATGATCCAGGCAGGACGCACCGGAATGAAGACCTTTAGAAGAATTGTATTAAGACAACATTACTGATGAAGTTATATAGTGCTATTCGCGCAGGATGTCGTCTTTTAATTGGATTTACTGGTTTCTTGTTTGCTACTCTGTACATTACCCCAGTTGTCTATACTGTGTCTTAATTGTTCAGATTCAGTATATGGAATACCATAACAAATTCATTTCTACATGCTGACCTTATTGAAGACTCACTGTAACATGTATAGATGGATATATATTTGATATGCAATCCATATGCCACAGAATAGTAATTTCCCAAAGTTTTATGCTAAAAATCCTATAGTATGTATGAATGCACTTTGTATGAATGAGTGTTCATACGTGGTTATACATTTCTCATGGATGTTATATTCATTATGCAAATTTGATTTGTTTACTGTAATGTTGAACATGTGATGGGAATGAAATAAGTAAGAAGCATAGCATAATATAAGACGTCAAGAAAGATGAGGCCAGTGGTAGGCTTTTTCATGGAGTGTGGCGTGAGTGTGGTGGAAGTGAGGTTTTGTGGTGGTGGTGGTCACTGCGGGATCGGTCGGTCATGTATTAGCTTGGCCTTCGTCGAAAAGATTACAAGGAACTCGTTATATGACTTCAACTAACAGATGAGCTTTGAAGTATTTTAGCGATTATACTCAAAGCCATGATATTCAAGCAGCTGACAATAAAAATGATAGATAGTATATTGACACAATGTCCAATATCTGGTTAGCCGACATTTTGTTAGTCATACCCATTTAACCAGTAGATCAAATTTGCTGTACGCGATACTAATCTGTATTCTCTTATTAAACCCGAATATCACTAAAATCATCAGATGAGCTCGTTTCTTAACACAGCGGCAAACAGTCTCATGCTTTAGGAATTACCGAAAGCTAAGAAGAACCAAAGTGGACAGGATGCAACAACGTATTATTACTTTAACCGAACCGAACCACCACCACAAGATGGTATCTGCATTCCCATAATAAAGACTAATTGCTGACCACAAAACAGCGGTGCACCTCTGTGGTGCTGACCCAGCCCTTCTCCTGACGTCATCACATCTTACTATACACACCACCACCCTATAGCCAACACGTTACATGGAACAGATGATGTGGCAAAATGATGTTCCTTTTTCATATTCATTATAATGTAAAATGTTTGACAGCTTACTGGGTAATTATATTGAGAACAAAATGGTTAAGTAACTATTCAAATACATCCTTTACCTACTATATAGGTCGGAAGAGCTGCCCCCTTGCGACAAACTCAGGAAATGTAATGGTAACCCTCATGTTGGTGACATCTGCGTCTGTGGCTGGAAGGAATGACATAGCCTGTGCGGGCGCGCGTGTGGCTGAAGTAAAGATGGTTCTTCATTCTTTTCGTTGTTTGGAGGACTGGGGATGGGAATGGAAGAGTTTTGTAGGGTTTGTGGAGGGGGTGAGAGTGGGGGAGTTTGTTGGAGGATAAGGAAGGTATTATATGGGAAGTACAGAAGAAGTATAGACGACTCTGGGATCAAGCAGAGAACTCTATTGTTCTTGGTTTTTATGTTTGATGTTTTTGTCTGATTTGTTTGTTCTTTGTTATAATGTCATCAGACTTTTGTTATGTAAGTTTTTTTCTGCTGCATATTTTATGGTTGTTTACTGATCTTTGCTGTGTTTTTTTGTGTTGTTGGGGGGGGGGGGGTTTACCAGGTCCTTGTGTTACTGGCTGCTTTCCCGATCTTTTATATATATATATTTTGGTGTTGGATTACTTGTTTGTATTATTTTCCTACTGCTTGTGAACCATTAGTATCTCTTTCTATATCTTCTTCGCTTTCTACTCTCCATTTTTGAAATGTTTCTGTATTCTGTTCTTCAATTTTTTCCCAAATTGTTTTTGCTCTGTTGTGAAGTAATATATTTTTTGGTAGTAAATTTGCTCTTTGATGGAGTTTTTCACTTCTGGGTATTTCTGAGTATCTTATGTTAAATATAAATTTCAGTGTTTGTACTTTATGTAATTTTTTTTTTTCATATTTGTTGACTTTGCTGTATGTAAAGGTACGGATGGATGTTCTATTACTGATCTCATCAGTGTTGTATATAATTTCTTTCATTGTTTAAGTTAATATATCTAAGCCTTTGTAATTTAGCTAATGTATCTTTTCTTCTTCTTTACATTTTCTGTTATGAAGTTGGTTATACCTGTGCTTGTAATTTTCAATCCCAGTAATGTACCTTTTCTATTATATGGATACAGGTCTTCTTGGACTATCATTGGGTGATTTTTGAATTTTGCTATTGGTGTTATTTTGAATTTGTTTGTTTGTTTTGATTTTCCATTTGTATTCAAAGTTATCTCTATTTTCTATCGCACTAGCTGTATATTTTGCCATCATTGCTTCTGATTTTCCTGGATATGAAATAATTTGTTATATCATCAGCATACATAATATGCTCGCTATACTGCGTTGGTGGAGGCATGTCTGACGTATATAGTGTAAATAAAGTTGGCATTCGCCTTGTGGCACTCGCCTTGTATAGAATTTCCTGTATAATTACCTGTATTTAGGTATGATTCTCTAGCTTCCAGATAGTCACAGAGATGTTGCTCGAACGGTTTTGGAAGGCCTTGCTGTAGTATTTTATATTTGAGTCCTATATGCCGTACTTTATCAAATGCTTTGGAGAAATCTCTTAATACTGTTTACTTGATTGTTCTTAGCTTTTCCATTGCTAGTATTTCTGTTATTGTAGCTATAGCTGTTTGAGTTCCTCTTATTTGTCTGTATCCATGTTGTCTAGAATTAATCAAATTTTTCTCTTCTATATGTGCTATCAATCGATTGTTATTATTTTTCCTTGTAATTTTTTGGTTATTTCTAATAATGAGATCGGTCTGTAATTCAAGATAGCTTTTGGGTCTTGTCCTTCTTTTGGTATGAAGATTTCTTTAGCTTTCTTTAAAGTGTCTAGAAAATATCTTGATTCAAAGCATGCGTTGCATATTTCGGTCAATGTTATAATGGCATTTTGAGGAAGGTTTAATGGCATGTTTCTTGTTATTCCACTGAATCCTGGTGCCTTTTCTTTAAATCGGCGTAGACTGTGTTGTAGTTCACCTTCTGTTATTTCTCCTAATTTTTGTACTGAATTCATGTTTAGTATTTCGTTAGGTATTGTGCTGTCTAGTCGAGTGTTTAACTACTCTTTAATTTCGTTCTCGTGTTATTCATCAACATTCTCGGTTTCTCCTTCCAATATATTGAAGATTTTTTACCATTTTCTGCGAAATGCTCTTTCTTTTTCTTAATCTTCATAGAGTTTTGTTCTGTTAAGGTCTTTTGTACATTGTACGTTGATTTTGTCTGTTACCATCAATTTATGTATAGATTTCCAAAAGGCTTTTGGGTCTTGTTCTATATTTAGATTATCTATTAGTTTATTCCATTTTTCTTAATTTATTTTTATGTATTCTTCTTTAATTTCTTGCTGTAAATGTCTTATGCATTAAGATGGCATTTGCTCCAAAATGTTCTTTGTATTGTTTGATTTGTACATATTGTGTTTGTATTTTTCTTAGTTTTTCATTAACTTTATTGTATTGTAAAATTCTGTTGCTGGTAATAGGTATAGTATTGTTTATTGCTGTTTTTGTAGCTTTGTAAAGTTTTTCTATTTCTATCTTCTATTGCTTTTTCGTTAAGGTTTGGAATTTCATAATCTTTAAGTTCTTTATATGCATCCCAATTATCTTTACTCATGTTTTCTTTTTTTTTTTGTTGGAAGTTAAAGTGGTTCTGTTGATACTTTGAATATAATTGGGATATGGTCACTAGTTGTATGGGATCCTGGTTGACTACTGTAGTTTGAGAATGTTTTGTTGTTTCCAAGTATACAATCTGGTTTTGTCCATGATTTATGACCCACGATTGATTCAAAGTTTGGTCTAATGTGTATTAGATTTCCAGTACTCATTATAATGCTTAAAGCTTTTCCGATGTTATTATTGGTATTGTTTCCAAATATAAGATGCTTTGCAGTAAAGTCTCCTATTATGTATCCTGGTTAATTTGAGTTTATTACTCTCAAAAAAGTCTTTTGCCGATAGAAACGGTCTTGGAGGTATATAAATTGTTGGTATTATTATATCTCCGGCCGTTGTGTATATTTGAACCCAAAGTATTTCATGTTCAAATTCATCTATACTTTTGTATTAAATATTTTGCCATATTGCAATAGCTACACCATCATTTTTTTCTGATTTGTTTCTTTGGTGTACATTATAACTTAAAAACTTAATTCTTTCTGTTGAAGTATTGCCGTGACTATTTACTAATTTATGTCTGGATCTATCTTTAGATATGTGTTACATAAGTTGTTTTAGGTTGTGGTCCAATCTCGTGCGCTGTGTTGTACTATCGTTAGTTTTTTCTTTATCGACTCTTTCGTTATTTTTTCTTGTTCTTTCTTTATTGTTGTGGTGCTGATTGTTCTTGTAGACCATTTCGGATTTTCCTGTAGTATGTTTCGTCTACTCTTTTGAAATCACTCTTCAGTATTTGTATTGTTTTATTCTCTATCATTGGTATTATTTGGTCTTCTGCCTAAAGACTATTTTCATATGTCCATTTGTATTATCCTTGTTTGACACCTGTTATTATTTCTTCTGTATTTGGTTCTTTTGTTGGGATGGTTTTTGTTTATTCACAAACATTTTTATTCCTATTTCCTTTCCATATAATATGTTTGATTCCAATCTTTTTGGTTTTACTGCTGTCTTATATTCTTTGTTCGTTTGTTTTTCAAGATTCTCTCTTTGAGATCTCGGTCTTGGATCTCGTGAAACAACTTCCATTGTTTCAGTTCTGTTGTCTTCATAATCGTCAGTGGTGTAAGTTTCTGTGTATATTTCGTCTTTCTATTTGTTTACTTTTGTTTGTATGTCTTGGAAGTCATTTGTTGCAGTTGCATATGAATCTGGGAACCACATTTCTTCTATTATTTCTCAGCATCTTCCTCATTTCCTCTTGGTAAGTTCCTGGATTACAAATAGTCATAACATGTACGTGCTATACTCTAATGAATAGTTTGTAATGTTTGATCTCACTTAGTTTTAGTTCTGTATTTATTTCTGTTTTTTCTAGCTGCAGCGGCAGCTTTGTTAGCAATACCTGCATATATTTGTTGCTGTTTATTTATTATTTTGTTCTTCTCTCCTGTTTTCTTTTTGATTAGTTGATTTTTGTATAGGCAAGCCATTGCTGGTGTTCCTTGTGTTTTGTAGTTCTCATTTCCATTCATTTTCAGTTCAGGCATGTTTTGGATTGGCTTCTGCATTCAGTCCATTTGTGTCCATCTTCTGCGCATTCAGACCAGTCTGATTCATTATAATCCTTACAATTTTTTGATGCATGTCCTCCATTCTGTAGCATTCAAAACAAGTCAGTAAGCTGACAAAAAGTTTTTTCAATTTGGTCGGGTGTGATCGACATGTTAAATGCTAGAAATCATCTTTGTAGGACATTCTATGATAACGTGTGTGTGGTTTTTTATTTTTGTGATTTTCAGGGGGTCATTTTTTTTCTATTTCTTTCTTGATTTGGTCTTCAGTGTGGCCGCCGACACGCTGGCCAAGTTTCCGTGCAATACGGTTCGCCTGGCCCGCATGTCCGGAGGCATCATGACGGTTATTCCCTCTTAATCAAATGTTTCGCAAGCTTCTTTGCTGAGGATTTTGTCTGCTTCTCTGCAGACCACCGTATAACCATCGTTTCATGGAAATAGCCGCACAAATGGTATGTTCAGCCTGCCAAAAGCAATTTCACATGTCTTTATTTGTTTTTTCCTTATATCTAAGTCATTTTGGTTATGTTGTTTTTATCTGTGTTTTTGGTTGTGTTTCCCTGATTGATCCCTTCCTGTCTTATACGTGTTCCATAAGGGTGGGTTTGGTAGGAGCAGGATGGCGCAACTCCCAACATGTGTACCGCACGAGCACGGTTTTCAGGATAGGTATTGCTTGACCTCCCCTTCAATCCCCACAATCCCACTTGGAGGCGAGGTGGCGCTAAAGAGGAGGGACTTTGGGACGAACCACCCCGTCTGTACTAAACCGGTATGGGGTCCCGCCGCCGAGCAAATTTATGCAAGAAGTGGAAGATTTGAAAATTCAAATAGGCGAGCGTCTATTTGAGGAAGTGGTTAATCGAGGGTTTCCCCAACAGGGCCTCCTCTACGCAGGTGCAGATCACCTACGCAGTGGGGATAGCACAGTTAGGGCGTTGCTTCAGTTAATCCGCTTCAATCAACCTGATTGATCCAATGGCGGTTGACAACCAATAGTTTGCTATTGTATTCTGTCAGAAGCAAGGAAAGTTCATCTAACCATATTGGCCTGTGAGTTTGTGTGCTAGTTAAAGGGGGGAGTGGTGGCTCGTACCATTACGGAGTAAGTCTAGCGTCCAAAACAAACTGAAACAACGTCCTAATTTGCAATTAACATCGCTCTCGGCATCTTTGTTAAGCCGTACTTATTTCTAAATTTCCTTTATAACTAATGTGTTGGATGAAGGTATCGCCTATCAGCGTGCTCCTCTTCCGCCCCTCATCACTCCTCTCTCCTTACCTCTTCACCTTGTCAACCCCCTCACACACCGTCCCCATTCGTCTCCCGTTCCCCCACCCCAGGTCACTAATGAAAGCTTCGAAGTAGCGAGTCGATACTGCCTGGGTTCACACCTCAATGAAAGAGAGGATTGACGACACTCTTTGTCCCGGTTGGGAGTGGAGGCGGCTGCAGCTACTCTTACCTGCATCATTCATCTGATCGTGCGCCCAGGTGGACAGGCTCGGTTAGCGTTTCATCAGCTCTTGGTTAGTGGGCAGAGCTCGCTTCTCCATGCTAGTCCCTTCCTGGGTATTTCTTTTGCAATGCCCGCTCCATTCGCCAACTACGTTATATTGTTTTGAAGCTGTAACGCTTTCCGCTCTAGTTACGTCCCCGGCTGGTGTTGTGGCTGTTCCAGAGTGGTGTCATCCTGTGTTCAGCCAGTGGAGTGTGTGCCTGAAATGGTTGTACAATACATCCGTTCCTGCAACGTCGCCCTGCAGCCACCTACAACGTCTAACCACCCCTACTTGTCCTTGACGTTCCTCCAAGCCACTGGCATATCGAAGCCCTCCTGGTACAAGCGTGTCCCTCCTGGGCGTTGGTGAAGCTATGATTGGTGACGCTGATTTTTATAATCCACTCCTGTCTCCCCTGTTTGGCCGGCCTGGTCTCCCCATCACAGAATGGGTTACTGTGTGGTGGCTCATGTGTTCTCGTGTAATGGTTCATGTGTTCCTGTGTGGTGGCTCATGTGTTTTCGTGTAGTGGCTCACGTGTTCCTGTTTGGTGGTTCATGTGTTCTCGTATATTGCCTCGTGTGTTTCTGTGTGGTGGTTCATGTGTTCTCTTGTAATGGCTCATGTGTTACTTTGTGGTGGTTCATGTGTTCTCTTGTAATGGCTCATGTGTTCCTGTGTGGTGGCTCATATGTTCTCGTATAATGCCTCGCATGTATGTGGGTGGTGGCTCATGTGTTCTCGTGTAATGGCTTGTTTGTTTCTGTGTAGTGGCTTATGTGTTCTCATGTAATGGCTCATGTGTTCTTGGGTGGTGGCTCATGTATTCGCGTGTAATGGCTCATGTGATCCTGTGTGATGGCTCATGTGTTCTCGTGTAGTGGCTCATGTATTCCTGTGTGGTGGCTCCTGTGTTCTCCTGTAATGGTTTATGTGGTCCTGTGTGGTGGCTCAAGATTTCTCGTGTAATGGCTCATGTTTTCCTTTGTGGTGGCTTATGTGTTCCCCGTGTAGTGGCTCATGTGTTCCTCTGTGGTGCTTGTGTGTTAACGGTGTAGTGGCTCATGTTCTTCTGAGTGGTGGCTCGTGTATTCCTATGTGTTGGTTCATGTGTTCTCTTGTGGTGGCTCGTGTGTGTCCCCGTGTGGTGGTTCATGTGTTCCCGTGTGGTGGCTCATGTGTTCTAGTGTAATGGCTCACGTGTTCCTGAGTGCTGGCTCATGTGATCTCGTGCAGTGGCGCATGGTGGTTCATGTGTTTCTGTCTAGTGGCTCATGTCTTCTCGTGTGGTGGCTTATGTGTTCCTGTGTGGCAGCTCAAGTGTTCTTGGGTAGTGGCTCATGTGTTCCTGTGTGTTGGCTGAAGTGCTCTCGTGTAATGGCTCATGTGTTTCTGTGAGGTGGCTCATGTGTTTCTGTGTTGTGGCTCATGTGTTCTCGTGTAGTGGCTCATGTGTTTCTATTATGGTGGCTCATGTGTTCTCGTGAAGTGGCTCAAATGTTCCTCTGAGGTTCATGTCTGTTCTCCGTGTAGTGGCTCATGTCTTCCTTCTTGGTGGCTGGTGTGCTTCTGTGTAGTGGTTCATGTGTTCCTGTGTGGTGGCTCATGTTTTCCTTTGTGGTGTCTCATGCGTTCGTGTGTGGTGGCCCGTGTGTTCCTGTGTGGTGGCTCGTGTATTTCTCGTATGGTGGCTCATATGTTCGTGTTTGATGACTCAAGTGTTCTCGTGTAATGGCTCCTGTGTTCCTGTCCGGTGGCTTGTCTGTTCCTGTGTATTGTTTCATGTGTTCATGTGTGGTGGATCGTGTGTTCCCCGTGTAATGGCTCATGTGTTCATGTGTGGTAGCTCTTGTGTTCCTGTATGGTTGTTCATGTGCTCTCGTGTAGAGGTTAATGTGTTCTTATGTAGTGGCTCATGTGTTCCTGTTTGGTGACTGATGTGTTCTCGTGTATGGGTCATGTGTTCTTGTTTGGTGGCGAATGAGTTCCCGTGTATTGGTTCATGTGATCCTATGTGGTGGCTCATGTGCTCTCCTGTAGTGGCTCATGTGTTCATGTGTGGTGGTTCATCTGTTATCGTGTAATGGCTCATGTCTTCCTCTGTGATGGCTCATGTATTCTCCTGTGGTGGCTCATGTTTTCCTGTGTGGTGGCTCATGTGTTCTTGTGTAATGGTTCATGTGTTTCTGTGTGATGGCTCATGTGTTCTCTTGTAGTGGCTCAAGTGCTCCTCTGTGGTGGCTCCCGTGTTCTCCTGTAATGGTTCATGTGTTCCTCTGTCGTGCCTTGTGTGTTCCCGGTGTAGTGGCTTATGTTTTCCTGTGTGGTGGTTCGAGTATTCTTGTGTGTTGGTTCATATATCCCTGTGTGGTGGCTCATGTGTTCTCGTGTGATGGCTCATGTGTTCTCGTGCAATGGTTGATGTGTTCCTGTGTGGTGGTTCATGTGTTCTCTTGTAATGGCTCATGTGTTCCTTTGTGGTGGCTCATGTGTTCTTGTGTAATGGCTCATGTGTTCCTCTGAGGTGGCTCACATGTTCTCGTGTAATGCCTCACATGTATGTGGGTGGGGGCTCATGAGTTCCTGTGTAATGGCTCGTTTGTTTTTGTGTGGTAGCTCATGTGTTCTCGTGCAATGGTTCATGTGTTCCTGCGTGGTGGCTCATGTGTTCTCGTGTAGTGGCTCATGTATTCCTGTGTGGTGGCTCCTGTGTTCTGTAATGGCTTATGTTTTCCTGTGTGGTGACTCAAGTGTTCTCGTTTAATGGCTCATGTGTTCCTTTGTGGTGGCTCGTGTTCCTCTGTGGTGCCTCGTGTGTTAAACTTGTAGTTGCTCAGGTTCTTCTCTGTGGTGGGTCGTTTGTTCCTATATGTTGTTTTATGTGTTCCTTTGTTGTGTCTCGTGTGCTTCCCCGTGTGGTGGCTCATGTGTTTCCGTGCTGTGGCTCATGTGTTCCTGTTTTGTAGCTCATTTGTTCTCGTGTATGGGTCATGTAATCTTGTGTGGTGGCTCATGTGGTCTCCTCTAGTGGCTCATATGTTCCTGTGTGGTGGTTCATGTGTTTTAGTGTAATGGCTCATGTGTTCCTGCGTGGTGGCTCATGTGTTCTCGTGTAATGGCTCATATGTTCCTCTGTGATGGCTCATATGTTCTCGTGTAGTGGCTCATGTGCTCCTTTGTGGTGGTTCCTGTGTTCCTGTGTGGTGGTTCAAGTGTTCTCCTGTCATGGCTCATGTGTTCCTTTGTGATGGCTCGTGTGTTCCCGTTTACTGGCTCATGTGTTCCTCTCTGGTGCCTCGTGTGTTCCCGGTGTAGTGGCTCATGTTTTCCTGTTTGATGG
>JAUUED010067336.1:0-10480 GCA_032361865.1 Panulirus pascuensis | reverse complement strand
ATCCTACATTACGCCATCCTAAAATAATTCTTTGAGGTTTAGTCACCGCACTTAGAGAAGAAACACAAGGAATTAATAGAGAAGGTGCAGAGGAGAGCAACAAAGATGATAACAGGTTTAGAAGGGCTGAGTTATAAAGGAGGCAAAGAAGTACACTTAAAGTATAAGGGTAGTGGATGAATGGGATACACGGAATTATAAGATCGTGAATGTGGAGAGTACAACAGACACATTCAAAGAGCTGTATGAAAGCATAGAAAGCTCAGTAGATAGGGCCCCACGTGTGTAAAGCCCTCCCCGTATAATTACAATTTGTAATCACAAATAGGTAATTACACAAGCACAAACATACACGAACTATCATTACTATAGAGAGCCCCACGATCCCTTTTATGTGGCACCTGCAGCTTCAAGGCTGCGCTCCAATCAGTAGGATATGAAGGACCCCTTTGAAGAGAGAAATTCCTCAACGAAATTATACTCCTTTCCGTCCACTGACGATGATACAGCCTCGCTCATGGTGACTTTTCACTTGCGGAGTGACCTGCAGCAGGCGGAGACCGGTAACACCTCGGTGACTCCATGTAGTTAATCACAGAAACCTGTAGACAAAGACACAAAGACATACGAAGAAAGGACACATACATTGACATATACGCACGCGCGCGCATGCGCATAAATTTTCCCAGCGTCAGCAGTACGCAAGCGCGGTCTGTGGGTATATGGAAGTGCAGCTGTCCATAGTAGTGTGGTGTGTGGTGAAGGAGCTGATCCAATGGTGGCGGCCGCTTCCCACGCCGCTCCAACACGCACCAACGACACACCTTGTGCTCATATATACCAGGCCTCTCGCTCACCTACCACATCTCTTCCTCAACAGCCAGTACTACTGCTGGTCACCTGCCCAAAGATTCGTTTTCAAATGCCGGAACTCTCGCTGACAATGACTTCTTGTCTCTGTCAATTCTCGGAGCTCGTCTTCAAGTTCCTTGTCAGCTGTCAAGTTTCGCCAGGTCTCATCATCAGCCGTCCCGGCGTGTAGTCAAACGTCAAGGCTCATGTAAACAAAATTAAGCAGTCGAGTTTGCATACTTCGCGTGACAAGCGGCGAGACTAATGTTTAGTCCAAGATTTAGCACTGAAGGACAAAGGGTTTGCGCTCAATTAACGGAAGTGTTTGGGTCAATTTGAAACAGAGTCAAAACAATAAATCACAGCTCGAAAGCAATTGGCAGTCTTAGCAGTTAGAGCGGCCTGCCGAGCTGCTCGTTGTGTGCTGAGCACATAATCAAGCACCGAGCGTCGTAACGAAGTACTAGTATCCATATCCAAGTACAAGGATTCTTAACGAGGTGTTGAGGCTCGTTAACTAATCGATGGTTTTCGTGGTACAAAAGTACCTGACCTCTCTTGGTCAACTGCCATACAGGTTATTCCCAGAATAGTCCTCGCTGTCAATTGGCAGAGTCTGGCACTCAAGTCTTAGCCTCGTGATCAAGGGGCAAGGTCTGTGATCAAGTGTTAAAATCCCTTATTGAAGGAAGTACATATATCATGCTCGAAACGAAAGTCATTCATCGCCGTCAAGTGCCAGGGTTCGTGCCTCAGAATCTAGGTCTACAGCCGTGGACAAGTGGCAAATCTCGCATTCAAAAGCTCGGCCTGAGTTGCTTCAAGAACACGTAACCAGCTGTCTGAATTCCAAGTTAAGTTCCAGGCCATCCGGTCAAGTACCAGATCTTAATTCACGCACCACATCAGTTGGCTAAGTATCAAGAGCCTCAGTTCGAAACCAAGGTGTAGAGTCGGGGATCCAGAGACGCAGGAGTTAAGTATAAAGCTTCGAAGTCAGGACAACAGCCACGTAGTCAAGCGCAAGAGCTTGGAATCAGAGGCGCATTCACAGCGCCAGAACTGGAACTCCACCGTCAGGCCACAGACTGGGAAGAAGCCTCCACAAGGATGAATGTCAGATGGTGGAGTCACCTGCTACTGCCGCTACTGCTGCTGGTGCTTCTCCTGGACCATAGTGAGTATTTCGTAAACTTTTGATCACGTTTCAGTCACAAAGTCTTGAGAAGGGAGCTAGGAAGGTGTAAAAGTGTCGCCAAGTGTGTCAATGGTAGAAGGGGTGTCGAGAAGGGGGTTCTCAAGTGTGGTTTGATCAGCTGGCAACAAAGAAGGAATAAGATATTTTGATTATCAGGTGTTTGGGAAGAGTACATGTGATGAGAAAGGAAGCTAAGGAGGTGGATACAAAAGGTTGTCAGCTCCCTTTTGGTTATCAGATGAAGATGGAAGTACCAGGTGTTTTGTAGTCACCAGCTGTGGAAGGAGATGCCAGGCGTCGAGGGAAGTGGGGTGATGTCAAGTGTAATTCAGCTGCCAGGCATGGAGAGAATGGCTAGGTTTGTCGAGAAGGAATTCCCTTGTCGTAATTCCCAAGTGTGTGAGCCATATGTACAGGGAGGAATCAGGTGTTCCTTGAGTGGGAAGCGAGTAGTCCTGTTGGTGTTGATCACCTGCCACAGAATGAGGGAGTCAAGTGATGTGGAAAGTGACACACGTGGAGAAAAAAGCAAGTTGGTGAATCCAGGAACCAGGAGCGGAAAGACGGAACTTGGTATTGCAAAATGCGCCAGGTGTGTAGGATGGTACCTTATGTATCTTGGTCATCAAGCGTGCCCAACGTAGGCAGGTGCTTTAGAAGCCAGATGTCTTCTGGTCAACGGGTGAAGTTGGGGGCGGTCCGGTGTGGAGGGAGGTGGTTGTAGGTGTTGTAAAGAACAGATATGACGGGAGGAGTTCGTGAGATGGAAGGATAATAGGAGACCTATTGGATATCTACTTGCTTAACTTGAATTGCGGCAGAAACAGGATAGTAAAGCCAGGCATATATCCAGGATCTGGTCAGAGGGGGAAGGGGATGAATTATGAACTCGCCAAGATAATGATGAAAAGCTCAAAATGAATGGTATGTAAGAACACATTGTATTCTAGAGAACTTAGCACTTTTTGGGTTATTTGGATATTGAATTAAATCACTAATACAGTATAAGTCAAATTCTTATAAATTCTAATACAGCTCTTGTACAGCAGTAAGTTTATTATGGGACTGGTGACTATTTTTAGTGGGAAATAGAGTTATGATATATAATACTGTAAAGTAACTGATAATAACAATCAAGAGGGTTTAGTTGGATGAAGCAAATTAACATGCTTTTTCAGGTAGTGAAAATTTTGTTATTATAAGTTCAGGTCAGTGTTTAAGGAAGGTGGTAAAAGTGACATAGATGTTTAATTGCTTGCTGCAGTGTTGCAAATCACTGAAAGTGATACATATGATATTTTATCTCTTTTTTTAGGGACTGAAAGGGTTAGAATAATTGTAAAACTATATAAATCATCATGATTTGTAAGTTTGTTATACAATGAGCTGTGCATGTTGGTAACCCCTTGGTAACATTTTGGCTACATTACTGAGGAAAGCATTCTGAGGCTTTCCTCTGTGTTGTGACTTTATATAGTAGTCAGGCAGGTCATCTGTTCATGGGACCCTTTAACAATTTTCAGTTGTACACTTTCGGGGTGGCAACTGCAGTTCACTTGATTCCATCAGGATCCATGGATAGATAGAGAACTGGATAAAATTTAAGAATATAACTGAAAACAGTATAGAAGAGTGGGGAATATGAACAAAAAGACAAAAAATTAATGTGTATGAATGAAACATGAAAATATCCAGGATGATAAAGTGAACACATTTAAAACACTTCTCAGTGTCTGAAAGCTCATTTATTGATTGAGGGATCAAATAGTTTAAAATGAGAAACGTTTTTGGCAGAGACAGTAATTTAAAGGAGAAGTTTGAAGTGATAAAAAGGCAAGAAATCAATCTGAGACGATATATGCAAGGTAAGAAGACTGTTTGGATTTCAAGCTTTTAGATAAAAGCATGGGCTAGAGCAAGCAAGGTGAGGGAATGGTGTACAGGGGAACCACTAGGAAAGAGAACAGTTTGAGTTAAGGGAATGGCCCAAATTGTGAGCTGCTAGGCAGTAGAATGGTCCAGAGGGTGACCACTAGGTAAGGAAATTTGTCAAGATGGGAACCAGTATGCAAAGGACTGATTTGAATGGGAATTTCTCAGTGCTACGGTAGTAGTTTATCTGATAAAACATCACAAAGTCTTTAACAATTTAGGAGTATCCTTGCATCAGTTACAGGTTCTTGGTACACATGAACCTCAAAACAGTTATGGGTCCAATTTTTCTCCCTGCTTTTGAAGGATCTCATTCTTCCTTTACTTACTAGAGGCATGTATAGATATCTGATATCACCCTCAGCCTTAACCAGCTCACAAAAAGAAGGCTCACTTACCCAGAGCTAACTGTGGTTTAAAGACGCCATACGCTCTCCCACCTTACTATGCAGTCTAAACAAATGAAGGTGTATGTGGTTCATGTAACAAAAACAGTCAACTATCACATATACATATGTCAGATGATCATGTAGAATGATTTTGAATGCTATATTAAAGAAGGGCTAATCTTCTAGTGCAGGGATTTAATTTAGATAGATGATCTTTTGCTGGGGTGCTGGGTACACAACTGTGGGAGTTCATGGGAAGGACAAATATCATAAGTATCATGATACCTGATTCCTTTGATGAGTTTATCTATAATCGTAATCTTATTTTGTGGCAGAGATAGGATAGTAAAGCCGAAAGCACCTCCCCACCCGTGAAACCCCTCTGACCCAACAGTCAGCAGGAGGAAAAGCTGCGAAGAAACACTGTGTAATAAGGAGAAAGTATGCTGATGTGGTGATGTTATTGAAAAGTGTGAATATGAGAATTTCCCAACTGTAGGTGCACTGGGCTTCCCTGGAGCAGAACTCTGAAACAGAAAGCTAATTTTTGTGGAATAATTTCATAAATTTTTCTTTCTTGAGATGAAACTGTTTATGTATAACAGATATCATTGAAGTATTTGTCTTGCTTTGATTTGAAGGTATTCATAGTCTTTTCATGTATTACATCTGGCTGTAGTTTATTCCAGTATTCTGTAATTTTGTAGATGAAAAGTCTGTGCTAACCTTGCTGTTACATCTCTGTCCTCTGAATATCATATCATTATTTCAGGTCGTTGAACCTCTGTCGAATGTGAATAGATATTTGCATTTTATGATGTCATAATTACTTCTGTTAGGTTTCCACAAAGTCTGTACCTCCTGGAGAGAAAAACTTCTGGCCTCTGAGTCTTTCTTCATAATGGTTATTTCTGAGTGATGGTATTACCTTAGAGTAGGGTAGATGAGATCACACAGGACACAGTTGAGACTGTTCTGGGGATTGGTGCATATTTATGTTAATGAGTATACTCAAATATATGCTGTATTACTGTGAAAAAATAAAATATAAAATATTTGCAATTTAATGATGATTAATTATTATATAATTTTCATAATTCCAAATGGTCTAAATTGCCCAGGTGATCTCATTTGCTTCTGTCTCTATACTCGACCTCATCCTTTAAGGCCGCAAGAGTGTTGGCCGTCGCTGAGAGGGGTATTCCCCCAGCGTTGCCACCTATGCTCTCCACCAACCCCGCCTTGGTCTATTAATAGCTTGACCTGACCCAGCCCCAGGCAAAGGTTAACTCGGCCGGCAACGCCGCAAAGCTGTGGTGTCAAATCTAATGAAAAACATAGTGATCATTTGTTTTCAGAACAAAAACTTTGTTGGTCATAAATACATACAGCCTTATTGTAAAATTTAGTAATTACGACATACTTCATTGATACATCATAATGCGAGAGACACTTCGTCATCATTGTGGTGGGGAACACGTGACAACGCTTGGGGAATTTTCCTGTCAGGGACGGCCAACATCCTAGCGGCCTTAAAGGCTGAGGTCGAGTATAGTAGTATTGTTGCTCTTCTGTTTCTCATTTTTTTATCATTGATCAATTTTGGTGATCAGGATTAAAATGCCAAAGTACCAGATACCAAATAAGGTCTGACCAAGGCATTTTAAAGAGTTAGTATTCTGTCCTTCATTTTATAGTTTATATTTCTAGCAATGAAAAGTTGTGTACAGCTTGGCCCTGTTTTTTGTATTATAGGTCATCACTGTAATCTCTCTTATGCCTTTTACTTCTGATAATGGCTTACCAGGGATTTTATATTCATAATGAATATTCTTAGTACCATAATACAACATATGCAGTGTATCTGACCACTCTGTCAATTTGTCTTAATCACACTGAATCTTTAGGCAGTCTTTCTTTCAGTGGGCTGCATTTCCTAATCTTGTAATTAATTACCCATTTGTAATTACCTATTTGTACTGTTAAGGGAGAGAGTTGTACACTCGTGGGGCCCCCATCTCTCAAACAATTTTTGCTATCATACATCATCTTAAATTTATGTATGCTCTCTGCATTGTCGTTGGTAAATTTAAATATTTTACAGGTGAGTCTTGACTTCAGATATTTGATGCAAAGGAAGAAAAGTATGGGTCCTATGACTGAGTTTTTTTGGTGGTATCTCATTTGTCAAATGAAGCCTTTTAGATGTTTCCTCATCTGATACCATGTATTGTGTCCTGTTTGAGAGCCAATCTGCTATCCATGTGCAGATTAGATCTTTTATGCTGTGAGCTTTTAATTTACTGAGCACTCTTTTGTGCAGAAATTTGTCAAAGGTTTCCTTTTCAAGAGTCTGTGTAAGTAACATCTAAAGGTATATTGGATCCCAAGCCTTTATATATATATATGACCAAAGAATTCTACTAGAATTGTTCAACTTGAAATTTTATTTCAAAACCTTTGTTGATAATAAGTTATTAGTTTATCATCCTCTAAAATTCGAAGATTTCTCTGAATTTTGTTTTTAACAAATTCTCATAGGACTCTATAATAAAGGGGAGACAGGATTATGAAAGGGGAGATTGGCAGACAAGTTGCCTTCCTGTTATAAACAAAGCCAGTCATGCAGGCTACGTTCCTAAGAAGCACTCATTTTAAAGAACAATGAGTAAGAAGAGGAACCCAACACCATGGAACATTTATGATATTCACAAAAAAAAAATCACCAACAGTTATATGTCATCCATTGCTGAGCAAGAAATGAGTTCTGGCATATTTTGACAACTCCTGACATGTCTAGGGCAGCAGGCTAATTTCTCATAGGAGGTAGATGGTGACAGTTGTGGTTGTGAGCAGCAGGGTGTAGATGGTGACACTTGTGGTTGTGAGCAACATATACCTGTCAGTATGGCAGGAGGAGCTGTCCATTAGGGCATAGAGGGGTACAGTAAATAGACTGATTACCACCATATGGAATGGTGTTTTCTCAGCACTTCCCATGGGGTGCTACTGTTTGGAAGAAAACCTGTTTTGAGATGTTAAGAAAATTTCTTTTTTAACTGAGTTAATAGTGGAAGCTTCCACTTCCTTTCTCTTGTGCATTATTTGCATCCGTATTTTTCCTATAAGACACGCACACTCACAAAAAAATGCAGAACACT
Organism: Panulirus pascuensis; assembly: GCA_032361865.1. Classification (NCBI taxonomy): domain Eukaryota; kingdom Metazoa; phylum Arthropoda; class Malacostraca; order Decapoda; family Palinuridae; genus Panulirus; species Panulirus pascuensis. The sequence goes on along the minus strand of JAUUED010067336.1, from coordinate 2,948 downwards.
GTATGACTCCTAGCAGACTGGTGCCAGTTATTGTGCAAATGTGATGGTGAGATCAGCTGTCAGTAGTTGTGGATTGATTATTGCTTAATTAGGAGTATAATTAACCTCCAGAATTTGCACCCTTGCTGTGCATAACCCTACCTGTTTTGTAAGAATACAAGAGGGCAGTAGTTATGAGCTAGGAAAGAGAGAATATATGTAAGGTCTCAGAAAAAGTTTTCCTCATCTTTTACTCGTTTTGTAAATGGGATTTTATATGAAAAAATATTGATGATTATTCAATAATTCAGTGTGAAACTATGGTTTGAAAAAAGAAAAAAAATCATGAGTTTCCTTTTAGGTCATCTTGCTCATTACAGTATTTTTGAAACTCTTTGATGTTTCCATGAAATAACATAGGATCATTATACTCCATGTTTACCATATTGTATGCTTTATTAAGTGCATTTAGATATCATCATCAGTAAATGTTGATATAAGATGTTAAAGAGCTTGCTTTGCAATTTATTAAACAAATGATATCTAAAGTGGTATAGCTCTCACATAAGTAATGTTACTCTCCAACACTTATGTCAAACTTTTCATTAGGGGTAATGATTTTTTTATTTTAGGGAGAATGTTGGATTCAAGATACTTTTGTTACATAATTTCCTTAAGACATCTGATATTAACATCTGTCTATAAGGTTTAAGTCATCCATTCTGCAACAATACCAATTGTTGTGATCTGAGTGAGTAACCGAAGTTGATGATGCAGTCATTTATGATGCACATGCTCACTTATTTGAGATCTATAGTAAGAGCAGTATTTTGAGATGATCATCACTGATAAGATTGTGAAAAAAAATTGGTATTTATTCAGATTATGCACTGCATATATGTTAGTAATGGAAAATTTGGGTTTATATGCAATTTTTGTTTAGTGTCTTATGTGCAGCACATCAGGTCCTTTTGATCTTTGTTTTGCTTCAGAACCCTTAAAGAATGATTATTTGATGTGATTCTTATTGTGTTCATAATGAGACACCACTTAAGTTAATAAGGCATGTGTATATAGTATCACTGAAAGTTTTTTGTTATTCTCTTCAGAAAGAGAGCTGTTGGACACTGAAGTCCCAGAACTATGCAGTACTGTGTTAGTTCTGTATAGCACGATTTTTTTTAATATATTGTTATTTTGATAACTGCCATACTTCCAGGTGATAGTGGAGAAGGTCACTGGTCTAGTACACATTGAGTTGCTCAATTCCCCTGTAGTCCATGGTGACACCAGGATTATGTTCTTCACTGATAATGTAGGTAGGCTAAGTCTTTCAAATACAGTGTAAGTAGTTAATGTTTTCATTACCAAAGGTGATTTTCAGGAAATTCTTTAATATGATTTTTGTGATAGCTCTTGGGTTATTTCCAATGTATTTAAGTACCTGTCTTGTAAAGGGAGGAATATTTTATAGGTAACTTTATGCTTACATTAATGATTCTTTTCAAATATGTACCACAAGCATATTATAAGGATTACAGACTCAACTTTGCAAAAGTTATAGAAATATTATCAGTTTGATTATCTGCAAATATGTATATTAATCATATAACCCAAGGACCCATTTCTTTCAGACTCCCATAGCTTCAAAGCTGTGCTACATCCAGTAGAAGGGAAGTGATAGACTACTTTGGAGTGAGAAGTTCCTTGGACGAGATTGTACTCCTTTTCATCCATTGACAATGTTACAACCTAGCTGAAGTAACTTTTCACTCATTCCATAGCCACATATAGGAAGAGTCCACTAACACCTACTTATATAACTTATATATGAGTCCTTTCTGTTGGGCTCATGCAGTGCTCAGGAAGCTGGACACATTTACTGGGCAAAACCACACCTCATGAAGTGTGGTGATGTGTTTGTGTCTTTGTAGAGTGAGCACAGAACAGTTGAGGAGTAACTGTTTGGTTTCTTCGGTGTGGAAGTTGTATCATGGGCATAATGGGTCTTGTGATATGAGGCTTTCAGCATGATAGTGATGAACTTGCCATGGGCTCAAAAATCCATTTTCTGTCATATCAGAATTGCCTGGCCTTCTTCTGTCAGATGGCAATGTGCTCATATTACTGGTTCATCACTGTCATTTTGGAATATCATTGATTTTAGATCGGTTGATTGACCATGTGTTCTGGATAGAAAATGCAGAAATTGGAAGCAGGACAATACTGAACCTGCTGGAGGTAGGAACCAGAGTATTATTTTTTTTATGTTGAAGGCTCTAGTCACAGGTAAAAGTCCATATCAAGGCCAGGCCTTAATTGAAATATAGAGAGAATTATGAAACAGAAAAAGAAAAGACAAGGGAAAGTATTTATGAATCTTTGAGAAAGTGAAAGACCTGTTTTTTGAAATATGCCAGGTCATAGATGTTGGGAAAAACTTGAGAAGATAGAAAGTTCCAAAGCTTTGACGTGCAGGGAAAGAAGCAGGTATCAAAATGACCCATAGAGAGTTCCAAAGCCTTGACGTGTAGGGAAAGAAGCTGGTATCAAAATGACCCACCCTTGAATTGCCGATGGCCACACAATAATAATGCAATGCAGCAGCTTGTCAAGTATTGTGTGGTCTAACTAGTGGTGGGGGCACACAAGCAGCCAGCTCTTGAGAGCAAAAACCATAGTAATAGCCATAGAAGAGAGAAAGTGAACCAATAGTGTGACGTAAGGCAAGGGGGTCAAGTTTGGATACTTTCCAAAAGAAAGAACAGATCAAGGAGCAAAACAAGGATTTTTCCCTCTAAGGCTCTGTCATCTGTTCTTGATGCTACCTCACTCATGTGGGAAATGGTGAGCAAGTATGATACCCCCTTTATTTTTTTTATTATTATGCAAGATCGCTGTTTCCCGCGTCAGCGAGGTAGCGCCAGGAAACAGACAAAGAAAGACCCATCCCCCCACATACACACATA
>JAUUED010066233.1:0-10496 GCA_032361865.1 Panulirus pascuensis | reverse complement strand
GTTGTATACAGGAAAAGAGACTAAATGTAAACTTAACAAAGGAAAGATTAAATGTTTGGCCATAAATATTCGTTTCCAGTGGAAAGATTTGATTTCTTGATGTTTTAAAACCAATGAAAAGTATTAATCACGTATTTGATGATTGAAAATATCTGTCTCACTCCGTCAAAAGATTTCATCCTTCAGGGCTAAATACTACGTACCCATTTTTCTCCATTACGAATGGACGAGGTTCTGACCTTTGAGTCCTCCTTGTTTATAATGTACCTTACCTAAGTGTCCTTGCATTTCGTGCCACGCTTCTGGGCAGCAAAGAGCAGTCTGTACAGTGTAAGTGGTCTGATTGCTTCTAGTGGTGAGGTAATTGCTGATAATAGTAGGGTTGTTGATGTTTGTTTGTGATTTAGTGGTAGGTGTTGGTGATGGTGATGCGGGATGATGATTTTGGAGCAAGAGGTGACGGTGATGAGTGTAGGTGTGTAGGGGGTCCAAGTGAAAGGGTATGGGAGTTCCTGGTTAGATTAGTAATGGTGATAGCATGGGTGTTGGTGATGTTGTCAGTTATGTTAACGATGATGGAACGGTCATGGGTAATGATCATGGATGAAAGAGAGACGGAAAGAATGTTTGTAATGATGATTATGTTGATGATGATGATGAGAATCTAGTTGTTGAAGAGTAGAGGTTTTGGTGATGGGGGTGGTGATGGTTTGAGGGATGTTGATAGTGGTGTTCGTAATGGTGGCAGCAGCGTTATGTTGGTAGGTGATGGTAAGTGTTCTGATTTTTGTAGAAAGGTATCTGACGATGGTGAAAGGGGTTTTAATGACGATGGTGGGGTTGTTGATGATATTCATGGGGGTGCTGCCAATGGTAGCAGGGATGCCGCTTATTGGCATAGGGATGTTGCTGATAGTGGTTGTGGTGTTGCAGATAGTAGCAGGGGTGTTCCTGATAGTGACAGGGATGCTGCTAATAGCATTAGGGATGTTGCTGATAATGGCAGGGAAGTTGCTAATAGTGGTAGGTACGCTGCTATTAGTGGTGGTGGTGGTGCTGGTGGTGGTAGGGGTGTTGCTGATAGTGAAAGGGATCCTTCTGATAGTGGTAGGGGTGTTCCCACAAGTGAAAGAGGTGCTGCTGATAGTGGGAAGTCTGCTCTTGATAGTGGTAAAGGTGCTGCTGATAATGTCAGGGTTGTTGCTGATCGTAATGGGTTGCTGCTGGTAGTGGTAACAGTACTGCTGATTGTGGTAAGGATGTTGTTCATAATGGCAGGGATGTTGTAGATAAATAAATAAATGATAAACAAATAAACAATAAATATATATATACACACGTGCACAATCACACTTGCTCACCTTCATCCATTCCGGCGCCACCCGCCCCACAGGCAATAGCATATACATCTGTGATAAAAGTAAAGATGGAGTGAAAAAGAAATGTGGTTGCAAGAAGGAATGAGCTGCCAGACGAAAGGAAATTGAAACAGATGAAGACGAGTTGGTGGCGGCAGGGGCCTGGTGTGAGGGGGTGGAGGGGGGGTTCGAGAAGTTGGGATGGAGGAGGGAGTGTGGAGGAGTTGATGGCTCGAGGTTCTGGGGTTTGGAGTCATTTGGAGGTGTGGAGCCCTTGGGTTGTCAGGTGAAGCCCTGGGGGCTGGCAGCTAAAGCCCTGGGTGTCGGCAGGTGAAACCTTGAGAGACCGTCGGGTGAAGCCCTTAGGGGTTGGAAAGGGGGTACCCTGACGAGGGGAGGATTTCAGTGGTTTAACTGGCACGTGAGGGCTGGTGAGGGACTAGGAGGAGGGGGCTGCCCTGGGGACTGCTGGGGCCTACTTGGGGCCGCCGCCGACCAGTGGAGGGGCGGCAGCAGCAGTAATCAAGCCGGCCGGGACGACACTGATGGATGCCGGGATTAACACAGTGGTCGATCCCGCTCCAGGCTGACCTGTGGCTGAACCTCTGACCTATTAGTGACCCCTGACCTGACACTGACCTGCTGCTGACCCGGATTTATGATATTTTTTTTCCTTAAAACCTCATCATCCGTGATCATAATCATGATGGAAAAGGATGTAAAGGCTAGATGATATTTTTTGTTAATGACTTGTGTTACTAAAGACTGAATCAAATGCTTTTTTATGTTAGCTGAGACGGCACGGGCAACTGAGGCCCTAATCAAGGCCATGTCATTACCGCTATCTATTTATGTATCTATCTATCTATATCCTAGCCTGAGCCAGGTAACCATTTTATCGACCTACCTCTAGGGAAGGATGAACATCTGAGTTGACTGTGGACCGACTGCCGCATCCAGGATTCGAACCTATGCGTTCGACCCCGAGATAACTGCTACACCACGAAGGTGTCAAAAATCATTACATTCTCTTAAGATTTTCAAGCAAAAATATTTCTAGCCACAAAAATCCCCTGAATTACTACTAACTTGATTTTTGGCCATATTTGTTTCTGTACTTCCGTTTGTTTCAACTCTCGTCATAAACACTATTACACATGTTCAACAAGGATATGGGGTCTGAATTAGTTGTTTTTCGCGTGTTACTTGCGTTATCAGTGCATTTAATAACTGCATCATTAACATCTTCCCTGATCTTTTGCTTTCTGCCATTCCTGGGATATACCCTACATGATATCAATTGAATATTCAAGATATTAACCTAGAGTCCAACCCCTTCCTCCCCCCCCAAAAAAAGAAGAAAAAAAACTCAGATTTTCTTTTCAATATAATCGTACGGTTATTAATCATTCTGAAACAGGACCTGGGGTCTAGATAATTTTCTTTTTCTGATCTGCGGTGCTATCAATGATTTCATCAATTACATTTACTAGCATGTTTCTTTGTATATCTCGTTATTCTGTCATTTTAAAGGATATTTAGCTGAAACTTAAGTTTAAAAAGCCTTTTAATGTGGTGTTTCAATTTTGGCCTAAAAATGCCCTGACTTATAATTTGGACTTCTGCCAATTTCATTTTCTTTAAAATCTAGGTTTTTTTCTATTTTCTACTTACATCTAATATTTATCCTGTTCCGTAAGGATTTGGGATCGATATGATGCTTTTCGACATATCTTCTGGGGTACTGACAATTGCTGATTAAATCTTAACCATTCTTTTTGATTTCTTGTTGGCAACCATTCCAAGAAATATGTTGATAATATTAGTTAGTCCTGATGATAATGAAGCTTTTCATTATCAACGATTATCAGAAAAGGTAATAAGCCACTGACCGGAAATTATCGTCCTATTCGCTTAACGTTTATAGATAGTAGGAAAACTTATGGAAACCATCATTCGAGAACGAATTGTAAATCATTTAGAGGAACACCATCGCTCATGTCTGACGAAACTGCTTGATTTCTTTTATGATACAATCAACACGTATGACGAAAGTAAAGTAGTTGATGTCAATCTAGAGTTTCAAAAAGCTTTCGATAAGGTTCCGCATCAAAGATTGCTAACAAAAATTAAGTCACTGGGCATTGATGGGATTGTATTTCAGTGGATTGGAAATTAGCCAACTGGCCGTGAACTGAAAAATAAATCTAAAAATTATTTTCAACATGTACAGCTTCAAAGTGACATAGATAAACTTATGAACTGAGCTCATTAGTGGCTAATGAATCTTAACTTCAGTAAGTGCAGAGTTTTACAATCGGTAGTAAAAACGAAAAGGCAAGTTACTGTATGAATTCTGCTGAACTGTAATGAGGAAAAAGACAGGCGTAATAATCTCTGAGGACCTAAAACCAAGTAAGCAGTGCATAGAAGCCGTGAAATGAGCGAAAAAAATCTTGGTTTGATAGTTAAGGCCTTCGAATTTAAGTCTAGGGAAATCATCCTTACTCTTTACAGTTCATTGGTTCGTCCACATCTTGAATACTGAGTTCAGTTTTGGTCACCCTACATGAAAGAAGACAGACAGAATGGAGAGATTACAGCGGTGAGTTACCAAGATGATTCCCGGACTGAGAAACAAATCCTACGGGAGCAGATTAAACGACTTCAGCTTAGAAAAGAGAAGGTTAAGAGGTGATCTAATACAAGTAATCATATCTATCGAAGGTTTTGATAGTCTTGATCTATCAAGTTACTTGAGTTTGATTCGTCTGATTTTACTCGTAGTATTGGACACAAACTCGTGGGCAAACGTTTTACCTCGAATGCGAAGTTGTAATTCTTCAATAGGAGTGTTAACATATGGAACAATTTGCCAATGAGAGTGATTAAAAACACTAACATAAATACGTTGAAGAATAGACTTGATAAATACTTACACTATTTGCTCCTCCATAGTCACAACGACAATTTTCAGGTAATTCCCTTTGAATAATCTATATGCCTTCTAATTCTTACCACATTAATCTATGAGTTTCTGATATGTGCACTATCACAAACAACCTCGAAAGGACTCAATGGTCTGTTGCTCTTTGAATTCCTTTGCATCCATTTACATTTTTTTTTTCTCATTTTTGACACAAATTATTTTTGGGCTGAAAAGTATAATAACTTTATTGTACACCAACTTTACTTTTAGACTCAGATTGCTGTTTAAGGTCATACGTGCTAATTGCCGTGTTGGAAGACGATGTTGGGTCTATATGGTGCTTTTACGTAATTATTTTTGTTATTAAGGACGATTGATTACACATTCTGGTATATTCCATAATTTTTCATTTTAAAGGTATAACTGAAAGATGTTAGGCTGGCAGCTAGGGTCAAGTAATGCGTGACTAAGGAGTTATACAATTTCGATTTTTTTTCAAATACCTGATTTTTCCTTTAAGATCCCATCGCAGATGCTCTTCATTACAGGCCAAAAAAATATGAGTCTACATAATATCTTATGAGTCATTATAACTTGCGTTTTCAACAGTTTTAATGACTAAACCTTTTGCACTCTCTCGCCGTTGTGTTCTTCCTTCCTATGAAAAATCTGCGATGATATTAATTAATATTTACGGCCATGAAGCCCTTCATAAGTATATTTTCCATTTTTGAATCTTTCTTTTTTTTCTGACTATTTTCAGAACTTTCATTTTTTTTTCCTAAACTCGGAACGCGACCTAAATGTTACCTTTGTATAGTCTGCGACATAAGGGGTGGCCTGAGCGTGACCTGTATTAGTAATGATATACAGATGTCATATATGGCTGACGTGTGACCTGTTTGTAACACATGACAGCTGTGTGACGTGTAGGTAGCGTGTGACGTGCGTGTGTGACGTCTGAGTAACCTCTGTGTGATCTGTAATCAGCTTACGACCTGTGTAAAATGTGTGACCTGCAAGCAAAGCTTATGACTTTTGAGTGACCTGTTTGTGAGTTACCCGAAAAACCCTCGACCTATTTTGCCTAATGTCCGTCATTAGACAGATGGACATATGAAATATCGATATAAATAATTCACAAACTCACACAATTGTTTATTAAAAATAACCATATTACAGCCTTTATTACTACACACCGATGCTGCTGTTCCAATAATGATGATTACGTGGCTAAACTGACGTGACTGAATCGCTCATTACCTCTTGATTAGGTATATGTGCCGCTCTTCTGTCCACGTTTGTTGTGATGGAAATGTTCAGTTCAATGAAGCGTTGTCATATTTCGGAATGCCTTTCCCATAGTCACTCTGACTTTCTTTAAAAAAAATGTTTTGGGACTAACTTTCTTACTTTCTGTCAAGAAATGCTCTGTGACTTTGAATTTCTTTTAGAAAATGTTCTGACTCTGATTTTCCTTTAGGAAACGTTCTGGTGTTTGCAAACACAGACTTTCGTTTCCACTCCCTCTGGTACAGCGTAAACTTCACTTCTCATTGCGACTGTGATCTGTATCCCAGCTATCGTCCTTTGTGGAAATATAATCTCCTTTCTCCTTCTGTCTAATTTCGAATCTTATTTCCTCTTCGAGCCCCCTCTGCTTATTCCAGGGCCAGTCCTGCTGTCAATTAGTTACAACTAAGTACTTGTCCTTAGGTATAACAAGAGCAGGGGTCCACCAGCAATCGACACAAGCTATGTGGGTAAGGAGGACAGGGGTGTAACGCTTGTGGTGATCATACGCCCACTGAGGGAGTATGGCACCCCATCAGAAGCGAATTGGGTCAAAAATGCCTGAAAAAGACACGCAACTCCATATCATCCTCTCGAGCGAAAAACATCCACTCACACGTTCATACTTCACGTCTTAAAATCTGTTTTCAATCGTTCTTTGCTCTTTCAGCTTCAACTGCAATCCTCATTCCGGGAAATTGTCTGGCTGTGAGCCTCACTCACTCTTTGCTCAAGTGTTTGTCCCACACAAAGACAGCCATAACCGTTGGAGAGCCTTTCCTGTTCGTTCCCCAGTGACGTAACCTGGGATGAGAGAGAGAGAGAGAGAGAGAGAGAGAGAGAGAGAGAGAGGTGGTCAGTTAATGGTTCGGGGATATAAGCCCAGGTAACAAAGCCCCGTGCCTCCGGACGAGAGTGGTGACTCCTCGACCACCACGCCAGATTAGTTTCGTTCTGGCATCCCTCCTGACCTGCTGCTTTTTCCCTGGTATCAGGATTATGACCGTTCGTCCTGCCAGGGAGGAACGGAAAACTCCTATGAAGGACGCCAAAGTGAGCGAATGGATCTGTAGAGATAAGAGAGAGAGAGGGAGAGAGAGAGAGAGAGAGAGAGAGAGTCCGAGGGGATGGTTCTCAAATGTTCTGGCTGATGGCAGCGATGGGGCGAGTCCTTTCACACACAAAGTATTTCAGACTGCACCAGCTCTCGTATCTGAATCAGTTAATTCTCTATTTTCACTTTAGTTCTGAAATTTTCTTCTTCTCCTTTCATATTTGCAAGTATGTCGATTCCAGCGTCAATGCTTGATGAATTTGTTTTCAATTTGTTCGGCATGAAATGTTTTTTGCCTGTGTTGGGCAGGACGGAGTATATATGGGTGAGCGTAATGCACATCAGGCTGTTGCGAACAACTGCAATTGGATGTAAACGGAGGTAAAGTAACTAGTAGTGAGTGTGAGCACCCTTTAAGTTGATTAAGTATATAAACGTATACGTAGGCATATATAAGTACATACAAACAGTCGTGCATAGACAGGAATTTATGAAAACACATGTAAATGATAGTAATCATAGCGGCATCTTCCTCATCATCATATAAACCGTAAGGCACCTGCCACTGGTGTGGGTGTCTTCTCTTATCTCCCTGGATGCTGTGGAACCAGAACTGTTACCATGGAGACAGTCTCTATACAGCAGATTAGCCCCAAGACCCTACAGCTATGAAGGCTTCCCATGTCCTACATCGTTCAATTAAAATAGATTACCGTTACGGTTCAGTGTTTGCCCTTCAGCTGTAAGCTGGATGAAAAGGGTAACATTTGATGGAAACACAGGACTGTGGATGGTGGAAACACAGGACTTGGGATGGTGGATTCATGGGATTCTCTTTATATGTCCACACCATTTTAGCAAACCCTCTTCAGCTCTCTTAACCATTCTCTTCTTATTACCACTGTCCTTTCATTATCCTCGCACCACATACTGTCCTCAAACATTTCATTTCCATCACATCTACCCTCTTCTGTACACTCTCATCTATAGCCCATACTTCTCATCTATACATCACGGGAACTACTAAACCTTCAAACATACCCATTTTGGCCCTCCCAGATAACAACCTCTTTTTCTACAAATTCCTAAATGCTCTCAAAACCTTCGTTCCCTCACCCACCATTTGACTCACTTCCAGTTCCATGGTTCAATAAGCTGCCATGTCCACTCCCAGGATTCTAAAACACTTCATTTCCTCTAAGTTTCCTTCGTTCAAACTCACACCTCAACTAACCTGTCTCTCTGCTCTACTTAACCTAACAACCTTGCTCTTATTCACATTTACTCGCAATTTACTCCTTTCATACACTCTCCTAAACACAGTCACCAACTTCTGCAGGTTCTCACTTGCATTTGTCATCAGTCCTTTGTCATCAGCAAGCAACAGCTAACTCACTTTCCAAGCCACATTCATCCCATACAAACTGCATACCTACCTCATTCTCCATGACCCTTACATTTACCTCCTTCACCTCTCCACCCATAAACAAAATAAACGAAAATGGTGACATCGCACACCCCTGACGCAGACCAACCTTCATATGGAACCAATCACCCTCCCCTCTAACTACTCGCACACGTGCCTCAATCTTGATAAAATCTCCTCACTGCTTCTGATTGTTTTCCACCCACATCATGTTAGCGAGAATTCAGAAGCACTTCACAGGCAAAATCGAGGTGATGTGACGCAAGAGCTACCACGAGAGGATGATAGAACTGCAACTACGTACAGTCAGCCGGTAAAGTATCGTTAAAGCCGGGTACGATGGATATCAGAGTGAGCACTATGGGTCTGGCCATATTTGAAGGGTTGGTAAACCTGTTTCTGAGGTGCCTGGCCTAATAATGTAAAAACAGTTTCTGTTCCTTCATGCTATTTCTCTACTGTTCATGCCTGTTCTTACAACCATACCGAACATGTATCGAAACATATGAATCTTCCAACTACAGAAGTTGCCAATTTGGACTTTAAGAATGGCCCTAACACACTCTTATGCGGAGGTCGGTAAGGGCAAGAATTATTAGTATTATCATTATTATTATTATTATTATTATTATCATTATTATTATTATTATTATTATCATTATCATTATTATTATTATTATCATTATCATTATTATTATTGTTATTATTACATTCATGTCTTCAGAAATGCTGCAGAGCATGTGGTGGGCAGCAGTAGTGGCAGGGTTACAGCTGGTTTGTTCGGCTGAACAGATTCCAGTGGCGTCGGGGAGCTGACAGACGTAGGGCCAGGCCGCTTCACCGGGGAAAAATATGTAGAAATTTTGGAGGAGGTGCTGCTACCCACTGTGAGTGCTCCTGTGTTCCCTAAGCCACAACCTTGTACTTACATCAGGACAACAGTCCAATACGCACTAGTCGGGTCGTTTAGGAATGGTTTCGGCAACACCCACGTATAACCTTACTGCCACATCCTCCTAAATCCCCCGACCTTAATACCCATAGACCATGTCTGGGCAGCCTTGACGAGGGCAATGCGGAACACCTGCATTGGTCGTCGCCGTGACAAGGTTGTCACTGCTGCTCTGCGGGTGTGGGAAAACCTACGAAGCCCAGTCGGACGCGACTTGACATCTTCGTTGGTGGCTTCCATGCCACATGACTCAACTGTGTGCTCGACGTAGGGAGTTCCTACACCAAATATTAATGAATAAACCGTTTCTGAACACTTCTAGTTTTCTGTCCCTGACATAAGTCATGTCTGAAGTGGATCATTATTTGTATGACTTGTTAATAATTTACAACTGGCATTATATGGTTTCAGTATACAGGAGATCTGTCTTATATGAACTTGTTGTCAATCCACAGGCGTCAGAGTTGCCAGTGTATCCATTAATTTACTTTTTATATTGTTTTTGGCAAGTCTCACTCAGACTTATTCGGTCTCTTCTGAAGTTCCAGGTGTCTTCTAACATCTACATATTACTGAGGCAAGCTGAAAACAAATAATCACAATGTGTCTGTTTCCCATACGATTTACGACCTATATTACCTGACAAGAATCACCCTACAAACTAGCATGTGGAGAAGTGTTGGTCACTGCCACATGCACGATTTCGCATTACGAGATGACAGGAATACCATACCATTTATGTGTTTTATTCTGAATTACAATCACAATGGTGCTATATTGATTACCTATAATACAAATAAGCATACAAGGATGCGTGTATCAGTGCCAAATTCACATTTACTCATATAATGCATACACAGGAATACCAACGTGGCACATGAGTCACGACCTTTGTTCAGTTTCTTTCGTTTGTTGTGTTTTTAAGTATTACACCGAAAGTGTAACGATACTTTCCCAGCTGTCTGTACATAGCCTAAAACGAAGAGAAAACTGCATGACACTGTACACATGACAACAAATTAAAGGTATAAAAAAATGTGTTAATCCTGAAAGCCTCTCATCGTGGAAGATACAGAGTTGTTAAGTCCTCCAGACTACCATGGAACATACAGAAAATAAATCCGACATAAATATATGACAGGCCGTCTAGGAAGGTGGAACCGTTATTCAGTGCACTGCCATGAGAAATAAGAAACATGCAGGAAACAACTACAGAAACATTTAAAGGAAAACTTGACACATGGCTGAAAACAGTTCCAGATGAATCAAGAATCGAAACCATGTAACGCAGGCGGCGGCTGAGAACAGTCTTATACATCAAGCAAAATGTGCGGTGAGCGCTACGTGCTAGCCCAGCCATCATGACTAAATCTTGTCGTAGGTACTCGTAGGTACACATACACACACACACACACACACACACACACACACACACACACACACACACACTCACTCTCTCTCTCTCTCTCTCTCTCTCTCTCTCT
>JAUUED010066232.1:0-16103 GCA_032361865.1 Panulirus pascuensis | reverse complement strand
TGTGCATGTATGTATATATGTGTGTATGTGGGGGGATGGGTCTTTCTTCGTCTGTTTCCTGGCGCTACCTCGCTGACTCGGGAAACAGCGATCTTGCATAATGAAAAAAAAAAAAAATAATAATATATATATAGTTCCCATGGAGTTTTTTCAAAGTACCAGTAGCAGTTGTGAATGTTCTTTGTGTACAGCATTTTGTATTGCTAGAGGAAGCCAGGAATAAGTATGAATAAATATGAAGTTCTTCCTCAGGCTTACCAGACCTGTGTGTCAGCTTTACATATGGTAATGTTCCTCAACGCTTGGCACTACATTTACCTCTCTCCATCAACAAGTTCTTTGAACCAACAGATATGAATGGAGAATCTTTTTTTGCTCATTGGAAGAATCTTAGTGGGTGAGTATCAGGACTTTTTTTTGTGCTATATTTAATTATTCATGTGTGATAAAGATTATCTTTTATATCTGCTCTGTGGAAATAGTTGCTGTTTTCGTCAGTAAGAAGTGCCTCATTTGTTAATGTATTAACTACTATAACCTTTACCTATCGTTATAGAAGTAAAGCAGATGTCTTCTCTGTCGCCTTACTTTTTCTTTCTTGGGGTTCAGTTTTACCTTTTCATACATCTATACTTCTCATATGTAGATGCCAGAGTATGTTATAATTCAGAAGCAATTGAATATGCTCTTCCCAAAGTTTGCTATGCATACAACAAACATATGTGAATGGATAGAGGAATCCAGGTTCAGGCACACACAAGGCCATGTTTGTATAAATTATCAAGAGGGTAAGAAAGATGAGAAATGTAGATTTAATTATCCACAAAGTGAGGAAATGAGGGCCAGATCCACTAATGGCCAGATTATGCCAACTACAGAAGCCCATCACACCATTGAAACTTTAGTTATTATCATGAGCAGATGTAAAAATAGTAGTAGGAGCAGTAGTAGTATTTTTCTTTCTCTCAAACTTGTTTGCCATTCCTGTAATTGCAAAGTGGTGCTAGGAACAGACAAAGAGAAGGCTTCATTTTCTCACATTCATTCTGTAGTTGTCATGTTTAATGCACCGAAACCACAGCCCCACAAATCATTCTCTGGCCTCCCCTATCTGCTTCATATGCCCTGGTTTTATCCATTAACAGCACAGACACACACACACACAGAAACACACACACACACAGACTGTATTCCACATTACTTCAGTTCATTCTTTCCTTGCTTGTCTTTCCCTGTCCAGTGTATTCAGGCCCCAAACACTCAAAAATCATATTTACTCTATCCTTCGATTACCATTTTGACCTGCCACTTCTTTTCTCCACAATGTCTTACTCATAAATACCCTTTTCCAACCTTGCATCTCTCATTCTTTCCAAATGTCCAAATTTCAAATGCGCTTCAGCTCTATCAACAGTATTCTTCTTATTACCACACCTCTCTCCTACCCTAGTATTACTTACTCGATCAACCTTTTTCACACATTTCATTTATTCACTTTCTTCTGTACATTTTCATCTTTAGCCCATGCCTCACATCCACACAGCACCACTGGGAGCACTACATCTTCAAACATACCCATTTTCACCCTTCCAGATAGTGACCTCTTTCCAGACATTCCTCATTTCTCCCAGAACCTTCATCCACTTTCCCACCCTGTGACTCCAGCTTCCATTGTTCCACCACTGCTGTGTCCACTCCTGGGTGTCTAAAACACTCCACTTCCAGCAAGTGTTTTCCACTCAAACTCTCACTTTCTAACTAATATGTCTTTTTACACTTCTACACCTAATACCCTTGCTTTTATTCACATTTAATCTCAGACTTCTACTTTTACGTACTCTCCCAAACTCAGTCACCAACTTCTGCAGTTTCTCACTCGAATCTGCCACCAGCATCGTGTCATCAGCAAACAACAAGCGACTCCTCCCAGGCCACCTTACCTTCAACAGACTGCAAACTTGCCTTTGTCTCTGAGACCTTTTCATTTATATCCCTTAGCACTTCATTCATAAAACAAATTAAAAAGCCATGGTGACATCACACACCCCTGCCACAGACCCACTCTCCCCTTGAACTACTCAACCTCCTCTATTCCTGCTTGCACACACCTCACTCTATGGATAAAAACTTCTCACTGCTTCTGATAACTGTTCTCCCATACTATATATTTGTAACATCTTCCACAAAACATCTCTGTAAACCCAGTAGATATACTTCCTCCAGATCCATCAGTACCATGTACAGATCCTTCCGTTTGCCTAAGTATATCTCACATACATTCTTCAAAGCAAACACCTAGTGTACACTTCCTCTGCCTCTCCTGAAACATCATTCTTCCCCAGTCTGATGCTCTGTGCATATGGCAATGCTTTTAATCACCTCTCTTCCATAAAACTTATTAGGTGCACTCAATAAACTTATACCTCTTTAATTCAAGTGCTAATGTGTGTCCTCCTTGCATTTATAAGTGGCACTATACAGGCATTTGCCAGTCTTCAGGCACCTCACCATGAGCCATACATCCATTGAAAATCTAAACTAGCCAATCAACATCACAGTCATCCCCATTTCTTAAGAAATTCATCTTCATTACTAGTCACCCCGGGATTTGCAGTGCCGCATTTCATCTAACATAAGGTTTTCACCACCTCTTCCTTCTTCAGCAAACAACTTGCCATGATTTTCACTCTCCATACCTTCCTGACTGAAACACTTTTATGTCAGGCACCTTACCACCTAACATATTGACAGTTTCTCAAAGAACTTGCTCCATCTCATAATCACATCATCACTACCTGTTATGACTTCCCCATTTTCCCTCTTCACTGATTTTCTCATTTTTCCCTCTCACCATTAACCTCCATTCAATAGATTTTCTTATTCTCCCTGAAGCTTGGTGATATTTGCTCTACCCAGCTACCATTTGCCCTCTTTTTCAGCCCCGTCACCTTCCTCTTGTCTTCCTGCCACTTACTCTTAAACATCTCTGTCACACACACTCCTTCCCTTTAAGTTTCACCCAAAATCCTCTCTTTTTCTCTTTCATAGGCAACTTTACTCTGTTATCCCACCACTTGGAACCCTTTCTCACCTGTCCACATCCCACATGCATACCTGATGTAGTCTTTGGGGGTCTTCATCCCAACAGCCTGGGCTGGGCCTAGGCTGCACATTTTTTTCAGACATGCCACCAGTGCTTCCCAAAATACTTCACATTCCTAACCCACTCCCCACACTTTATTTACTCTCACCTTTTGCCATTAAATACTCACTCTTTCCTGTATTTCTTCAGACAGATTTCTTTTCCAGGTTCACCTTTTTCACCACCCTCTTCTCACTCTGTTTATTTTTTGGTCATCCCTTCTCCCAACCCCACCCACTTATAACAACTATATCCTTTTTGTCAGCCTCTCCTCACTCATTCTTTCTGTATTTCCAAACCATATCAACACACCCTCTTCACCTCTCAACCATACTCTTCTTACTACCACACTTCTCTCTTGCTCTATCTTGAATTACTCAATCAGCTCTCCTCGCATCACATACTCAAATATATCATTTCCAACACATTCATCCTCTTTCATATATTTTCAACAATAGCCCATACCTCCTATCCATACAACACTGTTGAGTTTACTGTACCTTCAAACATACTTATTTTTGCCCTCTCAGATAGTAAACTCTCTTTCCATATATTCCTCAGTACTCGCAGAACCTTTCACCCCCTCACCCACAGTGTGACTCCATGATTCCATTCACTGCCATGTCCAAACCCAGGTATCTAAAGCACTTCACTTCCCCCATACTTTCTCAGCTCAGACTCATTCCCCCAACTAACCTGTTCCTTTGCACTACAAAACTTAATAACTTTGTTTCCATTTACAATTACTCTCAACTTTCTCCTTTCACTCACTTTTTCAAACTCATTTACTAGAACTTTTCCAGTTTCTCACTTGAATCTGACACCAGCACTAAGTTATCAGGAAACAGCTGGATCACCTCCCAGCCACCCCTGTAGACTCCATACCTCCCATTTCTCCAAGCCCCTTGCAACCTCATCCATAAACAAATTGAATAGCCATGTGAACATCACACACTTCTGCTGCAGAACTACCTTCACCTGGAACCACTTACAAAGCTTCTTTACTTACTCTCTCACATGCATTACTCCCTTGATGAAAATTCGTTACTGTTCTAAGGTTTCCTCCCACACCATATATTCATCACACCTTCCATAAAGCATCTCTTATCAACCATATCATATGCTTCCTCCAGATCCATAAATACCACATACAAATCCTTTTGTTTCTGTAAGTATTTCTCTCTTACATTCTTCCATGGGGATGAGGATTAAAGGACAATGCACAAGTATACTTTGCATGTTTAGAAGGCAACTAAGAGGGGCATGGGCAGCAGACTGGAAATCCTCCCCACTTTTTATTTCAGTTTCTAAAAGTTGGAACCGGAGAAAGGAACCAAGTGAGGATTGCTCATCCTTCTCAAAGGATCAGGCTAGGCTGTCGGAATGTGTTCATTCCAAAAGTAGGTCACCTAGACATACATTTCACAATTCAGAGACGCACTTAGTAATTGTTGATTTACTTGTTTTTACATGTGCATTTGCATTCATTTGGATATTAAAAGGATGAGAAGAAAGGAGAAACAGATAGTATTATTTAGGAAAGGAACCTGGATGTTCTAGCTCTTGAATGAAATAAAGCTCAAGGTGTAGGGTGAAGAATGGTTCAAGAAAGTCTTAGGGGTACAGTCAGGGGTTAGTGTAAGGTCGAGAGCTAAGGGATAGCATTTTACTGAAGGATGAGATGTGGGAATGTATGAAAGAGTATGCAACTGGCCATGAGAAGATTGATGAAGAGAGCCAGGTTTTTGGAGCAGCTGAGTAAGGGTATCAGCAGTTTTGATTTGAGAGATCAGGTATTAGTGAAAAGTGATTTGAATGCGAAAGTGAGTAACGTAACAGTTAAGGGTATAACGGTACCACTGGAGTAATAGTGGGACAGAATTTCTCTCTGGGTCTTGGAGCTGTAGATAACAGTTCCAGAAAGACAGGTTTAGCCCCATCAGTGGTCCAGTGGTATGCTGTCCGCCTACTGTTCTTGGTAGCCTGGGTTCAACTCTTAGACTTACGGTGTTAAAATTGTTTACATTGATTTACATGTGGACATGACATCATCTAATATATAAACATTACCAAGATCCCCATAAATTGATTTGCTGTGTCCTTGGGGCTATAGATAAGGCTGTGTGAAGGAGGGTGGTTGTGTAGAAAACAAAATGTTTGAGGACACCATGTGGTTTGATCTGATCAAGTTAGTAATGAAAGGGTAGCAGAGAGGTGTGGTAAGAAGGAGAGTGTGGTTAAAAGAGCTGAAGAGAATGTGCTGAAATGGTTTGGACATATGTAGAGAATGAGTGAAGAAAGGTTGACAAAGAGGATAAAAGTGTCTGAAGGGGATGGACCAAGGAGAATGGGGAAATCAAAATGGAGATTGGAGATGAAAGGTTTGAGTGAAAAAGATTTTGAGCTGCCGAGGCCAGAACATGCAGGAAGGTGAAGGGTGTGCACAGTATAGAGTGAATTGGAACGATGTGGTATCCAGGGGTCGATTTGCTGTGGATGGACTGAGCCAGGGTATGTGAAGCATCCGGGGTAAACCATGGGATGGTCTGTGGGGCCTAGTTGTGGATAGGAAGCTGTGATTTGGTGCATTATACGTGACAGCTAGAGAATGAATGTTAATGGATAGTCTTTCTTCATCTTTTGTTGGCACTACCTCTCTAATGCAGGAAATGGTGATCAAATATAGAAAAGATATATATAGTTTTGTGTCTTACATGTTAGAGAAACTGACTGGTGAAGTTCTGTGAATCATGAAAAATGTTATATGGATACCAATACTCTTTTTATGACAGTACAGGGTAAAAAAATCAATTTGCCATCATTCTGGGCTTGCACTATGAGAAGGTATTGTTTTGCCCACAAGGGAATTGTATATAACATAGCTGGGAAGTATTTAGCTTTAGTCCCCATTTAGTCCTATTGCTAGCTACTTGTTAATGCTCAATAGTAGCATATTTTTTTTGAAAAACCAGGTGACTGCAAGTAGAATATTAGGTAGGAGCCTCAGAAAACACTGTGCTGTTGTTGCCCTCGGCCATTGGCCAGTTAAGGGTGAGGCTAAGAAGTGGCACTGGAGTTCGCCAATTATGGAGACTGTTTTGCCATGTCCAGCCCCTTAAGGGAGTTCCTGAAAGGAACAGAGGTCAGATATATAGATATAAATAGATGTATAGAGTGGAGTGAGGTCAGTATCTTGTTAAGTTAGAAAATGAAATGGTCTTCAACAGCAGTAATGCAAAAACTAACTCAAACCTGTTTTAAACAAAGGCAAATGATTAAAAGACTTAATGCTGTGCCAAAAGAAAAGCATTATAAAACAAAAAGATATTGAGAGGGAAATATTTGGTGATTAGATAAAGTGAATGAAAGAAAAGGTATGCAAAAAGCAGAGATAAGAGAAGAAAATCAAATGCCAACAAAAGATGTAGTTACATAGAGGAGAGAATAGAGTAAATGAAAAGAAAGCAATACAGAGTATGAAACAGAATCCAAGTTATGTTTGAACACCTATATAAATTATCTCTTGGGATAGGGGAGAAAGAATACTTCCCACGTATTCCCTGCATGTCGTAAAAGATGACTTAAAGGGAAGGGAGCAGGGGGCTGGAAATCCTCCCCTCCAGTTTTTACTTTTCCAATAGAAGGAACAGAGAAGGGGGCCAAGTGAGAATTTTCCCTCTAAGGCTCAGTCCTCTGTTCTAAATGCTACCTCGTTAACACGGGAAAAGGCGAATATGTATGAAAAGAAAAAATATATATATATAAATAAAGCAAAGATATTGAAGATTATGCTTGTATAAGTAACAGAAATGTAAGAATAATCCTTAGAGAATATGCCAAATGTTAATTAATCTCTATAAGTCTGTGTTCAGTACAAAAAGAGAAAGAGAATACTAATATGAAATATTTAGTTAGCATGGCGATCTACCTATCTGTCTGTCTATATATCTGATGCCCATTCCCTCAAGGAACTCTCATCAAGGGATGGCCACAGCAAAAGTCTCCACTTATCCCTGTCCTTCCATGCCTCCCTCACATACAACATTCCAGGCATTCTTCCTCCAGTATTCCTCCAACCTCTTTGTCCATGTCACAGGTAGTAATCCATTCACACCAACCACTTTAATTGTACTATCATATACTCTGCTTGTAAACTGCCAGTCCTGCATTCTTTCCACATGCCCAAACCACCTTAAAGTATTATGTTTCACCCATTCTACCATTCTGCTACTCACTCCCTTTGCTGGTCACATCACATGCACTTCTCAAATAGCTCATTTCCACAGCCTGGATTCTTGACTTCTGTGCCTTATTTCACATCCATGTTTCGGCTGCATTGATCAGGATTGGGAGGACTGTGCTGTCCCTTAATCCTCTTTTCACTTCCATACTTACACCTCTACCCTTCATTATTCTATTAAGGGACCCAGTGACTGTTTTACCCTGTACTGCTCTCTCCCTTATCTTTCCTTCCATATCACCACACTTAATCAAGATAGCTCCCATATACTTAAATTCCCTCACTTCTTCCAGTCTTTAAAAAAAAAAAATCACAGCACAATTTAGTACATTTTCTTCTTTCACTCTCTATGGTTTTACAAAATCAATACTTTCACTCTGTTTCCTTTCAAACACCATTACTTTACTTTTGCTTACATTTACTTTCAATTTCCTCCACTTACTTACATCATAAAACACACTTATAACCTTCTGCAACTCCTCTTCACTCTCTGCACACAACACTGTCGTCCACAAACAGACTTGCCACTAGCCACCATATCTCACGCCACACTCCAGCCACACTCCATTTCTGCACCCCTTTTCCTTAGTTTTGCTTTCATTTTTCATATCACTCCATCCATATATATATTAAAAAGCCATGGTGACATTACACAGCCCTGCCTCACACCTACATGTATCCCAAAACTTTTCACTCTGCTCTCCATCCACCCTTACTCATGCATTTGCTCCTCTATTAAAGGCTTTTACACCATCCAACAGTTGGCCACCCCATATACCATATACCCTTAACACATCCCACAAAGCATTCCATTTGAATCTGTCATACACTTTCTCTAGATCCATGAAAGCTACATACAACTTCTTACCTTTCACATGATACTTTTCCACAGTCATCTTTATTACAAAAATCTAATTCACACATCCCTTACCTTTCCTAAAACCCCCTTGCTCTACGCTTATTCTGCATTCAGTCACTTCCATCACTCTGTTAATTAATATTCTTGCATACACTTTTGCTGATATTGAAATAACAGAAAGTAACGTAATTTAGGGAGTAAGCCAACTGACAGATTTTAGTGCCATGACCATCATAAAAAAAGACTATAACAACAACAAAACCATTGATTATGATGAGACACCTTTAATCAAACCAGTGTAGCTTATATACAGAAAATGATATATGTAAAACCAATATACAGAGGGAAATCTAATCTCATACCAAAACAATATAAGCTTGTAAGCCTAACAGTTAGTCACAGTCTATGAAAGTGATAAAAGACCACATTCATACACATAAATTTTAGCAACTACTTCATAAACACATGCCAGCATGGATTTGGCGATATTATGCAAACTGAACTATTAGAACACTACAGTAACATTTATGAAACTCTTTCGCAAGGTAAGGGAATGGACACTGTCGCTATAGACTTTGCTAAAGCATATGACAGAGTAAATAACTTAATGAATTTCTAGTAGATGTTTTGTATACTCCCATTTCATCATTGGCAGTTGGTAGTGTGAAACGTTTATCGACCATGTTGTTTGAGAAATAATATGCTTGCGCCACACTCAGTTGAGTGTAAGAAACAACCAGATATTTTCCATTAGGTAGTAGATTGTACCCACCGGTGCTGCTTTTCTGGAGTGAGTGGCAGGCAACCACCGACCTGGGAGGCACTAACGCCTAGGTTTTGGGAGGGATAGTGCTGTAGCATAGTGAGCCTGCACTGCAGCTTTTGTTATGTACCATTTTCCAGGTCCAGATTGCCATCTTTTTTTTTTCCCCCTTGCCTCAATCACATGTGGGTTGCTGGCATCCAACCTCAATACCACACACTCTTTTTCTCATGCACAACACTTGACAACACGTAACTCATTCACATCTGTGGATCTTTTTTTTTCTTACTTTCCAAACTTTAACGCATGGCAAAACAACCACTACAGAACTCTCCAGCACCGATTTGGGCAGTGCCACCAGTCAAGAGGGATTGGGTTTTACAAACTCTTAAAGAGCCCTGATTGATTTCTTCTTTCTTTGTCTTCAACATTCTTCTTTCACCTGAGATGGCCTTGATTAGGGCATAACACTTGGCTGTGCCATTTCAGTCTCTTAGTAAAGTGGAGAAATTTAAGAGGAATCCATTTAAGGTTTAGGGTTGTTATGTAAGTAAGGCACAGAAAACATGTTTTTTATATTTGTGAAGAGTTACATTTTCAGTTGGAGCTCATTATTTAAGCATAATAAAAATTCTTACAGCTGACAGAGGATCTTGTGACCTAACCAAAAGTTGCATTTTCTTTTAATCAGACCTCTGCAAGAGGCACAGAAAATCTTAAAGGCTAACGGACCTATGGAAAGTGCCTCTATCAAGACGAAACTCCTAGGGTTTGGCATGCAGCTGCTGGAAGGTATTGACCCAAACCCTGATAACTTTGTTTGTGCAGCCATCATACATACTCGCACACAACAGATTGGCTGCCTCCTTCGTCTGGAACCTAACCGCCAAGCTCAGGTCAGTATTGCAGTAATATGCTTTGTTGATTATAAATTTCATTAAACATATAACTTTTTATCATAGTGATCTTTTATGATACTTTTGCTTTTTTGAGGTCACAATTAAATCATCTCAAAGGTAAATTGGCACCAAAATGATAGATGGAAGCAGTCCCACTAGAAAATTGAAGTGTTAAGCATGGGCATGTCCCAGTTTCTTTTTGTAGATAGTTCTCACAGCCATCCTATAGCTCTATGCAACTTAGTGGCAGATCAAAGGGGCTGGAGGCATAGGATGAATCTCATAGTATATCTCAGTATTCCAATATTATCAGTATTTTTTCCTCCTACTTGTATGCCATTTCTCATGTTAGTGAGGTAGCACCAGGAACAGACAAAGAAAGGCCGCATTCACTCACATATATTTTTTAGCTGTCATGTGCAGTGCACTGAAACTACAGGCCCTTATCCATGGCCCCACCGTCCTTTCCTTGGCTTCCCCAGGCCACTTCACCTATCCAGGTTCAGTGCATTGACATGTCGACCCCAGTATATCACATTGTTCCAGTTCACTCAACCCTGTGCATGCCTTTCACCCTCCTGCATGGTCAGTCCCTGGTCACACAAAATATTTTTCACTCCATCCATCCATTTCTGATTTGGTCTCCCCATTCTCCTTGTCACTTCCAATTCTGACAATTATATCCTCTTTGTCAACCTCTCCTAGGAACATTTGACAGGAGCATTAGGTGGTAGTAGGTAGGAACATTAGGTGCGAGCATTTGGTAGAAGCGGTATGTTGGAACAGTAGGTAAACACATGAGGTAAAATTAGTCATTAGGGACACTGGGTAGGACCTTTGAAAACACAGCAGAAGAGTTGCCCTCGGCCAGTGGCTTTTTAAGGGTGAGACAGTGAAGGTTAAGAAGTGGCACTGGAGTCCACCAATTATGGAGAGTCTTGCTGTGGCATTTTTACCCTCCCATTTAATGACTCCTCTTCCCACACATAACTCAGTGCTCCAAGAACTTTTGCCTTCCTCAACCACCCAATGACTCGCTTCTGCTTCCATGGTTCCATTTGCTGCCATGTCCAATTGCAAGTATCCCTTATCCGAAATGCCTGGGACCAGAAGTATTTCTGATTTTGGATTTTTTCGGATTGTGGAGCATTTGCATATACATAATAAGATATCTGGGGGATGGGACCCAAGTCTTAACACAAAATCCATTTACGTTTCATATACACCTTATACTCATAGTCTGAAGGTAATTTATACAATATTTTTAACAATTTTGCACATGAAACAAAGTTTGTGTAACACTGAACCATCAGAAAGCTAAGGTTTCGCAACCTCAGCCACCCATGTGGACAATCTGTGGTTGTTTGGCATCACCTTCATTCCTGACTCTGAATTTATATGCTACTGATAAGCAGCCATTTTCTCATACTTATTCACACATAATCTATTATTCATCATGACAAATGTGGAAAACAGGATGTTATGGAATCAAACGGGTTAGAGCTGAAACATACCTCAATGTTTCATCTATTCAACGGTCTTCCTCAGGATATACTGATTCCAGCATTCAGCGAGACTTTGTTCCCCAGCAAGTGATGGTCACCTGGTCAGACGCCTTGGCGTGTCGCTTTCTGATTGGATCGCTTGTCCTGCTGGCTCACTCATTCACAGTGATCTGCGCTGCCTGTCAAGACCAGCAGATGAACCCAGACCTTGTGTTAACATTGTCTTTGGTAGCGATGTAAGCCACTTCTAATGTCTTACTTATCTGTTTGCTCAGGCCCTTGTGCAGTATTCTCGCCTCGTCCTGCAACAAGCCAGCATGAATATAGCCACTTCGTTAGGAATAAACATTGGTGAAATAATAAGATATAAGCCAGACATATGACACAGCAATGAGGAAAGTGTTGTGTACAGGATTCCCTATGGTGGTTGTGAACATGCATGTTATGGAGAGACTGTGAAAGGAATAAAGAAAAGGATCAGTCAGCATAAGGCTGACATAAGAAACCACAGAACATCCTATTCTGTTGTGGTACGTGTGGACAAATATGGACACCTACCGAAGTGGGACGAGGCGAGAATACTGCACGAGGGCCTAAGCAAACAGATAAGAAAGACATTAGAAGTGGCTTACATCACTACCAAAGACAACATTAACACAAAGTCTGGGTTCATCTGCTGGTAAGCATCCGACCGAGTGACCATCTCTTGCTGGGGAACACTGTCCTGCTGAATGCTTGAATCAGTATCTCCTGAGGAAGACCGTCGAATGGGCGAAATGGTAAGGTATGTCTCCTCTCTAACCCATTTGTTTCCATGCCATTGTTTTCCACTTTCACACATAAGTACTTAAGAGTAAAAAAAATATGAAATACCATTAATACGTCATGTTGCCGCTCAAAAAGTTTCTTATTTTGGAGTGTTTCAGATTTTCAGATTAGGGATGCTCAACCTGTACTTGCTTTTTGTGGGATCACTACATGCGATTTCACTATTATGCAAGGACCCTAATTCTACCAGACCCTCTTTTATTGTCAAAATTTGCTACCATGTGGGTGTGTGTTGTAGAAAGTGCACCAAGACTTTAATGAGGGTTGGCATGTGGAGTAAGCTTAAGCCCTTGGTGGAGTTTGCCAAAGTTCTGCCAGTGGGTCAGTACACATTTACCTCCATTGTATATAGATCTGTGCCACTTATGCAGTTTGAGTGCACCTGCTATTGTTATTTCCCTTCAACCTGCTGTTTGTGTTTATTATATAGCATCCAACTGTCTAGCAAAATCTCCTTCCCCAGAACCAGTAGTTAAACATAAGAGACCCTCTCTAATGAAGTTAGAAATCTTATGACATGCTGTTGCTGGTGAGGGAGCATCAGCATTTGAGTATGCCTGCAACCTAGGTGAATCTACAATCTGCAACATAAGGAAGAATGCAGAGAAAATTCAGAGTGCTGTGGTCCACTCTCTTCCACAGTCTGCCAAGGTAACCCACAAGGGTTAGAAATCCATGTATGGAAAAGATGAAGGAAATGCTCTAGTTATGCATAGAGCATGAAATGAAGAAGAAAAGCAGCCGTAGTAACCTTAGCTTAGGTCTAAAAGTCTGAAGACTTATGAGCATTTATGTAAATAAAACAATGTAGCTGAGCCAGAACCATTTCAAGCAGGTAAAGGATGGCTAATTAAGTTCATTCAGCATCATAAGCTAGGTAATGGGAAGTAAACAGGAGAATCCACTGGGGTTGACCAAAGCTGCTGTGCACATTCCATTTTCTCTGTGTTTATTGGTTCACTCTATACAATTTCTCTTTGCGCAAGGTTTTTGCTGAACACAACCTTCCCATAAATTTTCGCCATTTAGACTCGTACCCCAACTAACATGTACCCTTAACATACAGGAAAATAAAAACAGTCCAAAGTACACTCAGTGAAGATTATGCTTTGTGGATATATCCTTTAAAAACACTCCAGGGAATTTTACCATACCCAAAAGAGAAATTTTTTTAAAGTTACCATGTCTCTGTAATACAAGGAAATGGACACTACTGGACATCACTGCCACCACACACAGCATGGTGAAAAATACTTTTTTTTATTATTATTTTCATACTTGATCGCCTTTTCTTTTGTTAGCGATGTAGCACCAGGAACAGACGAAGAAAGGCCACATCTTTCCACATCCATTCTCTAGCTGTCGTGTGTAATGTACCGAAACCACAGCTCACTATTAACTTCTAGGCCCCACAGACCTTTCCATTGTTTACCATGAATGTTTCACATGCCCATTGACAGCACACTGACCCCAAAAATACTGGAGGAAATTAAATGCAAATGCAGATAGAGCAAAAATTTGTGGCAAGTGTTACTCTGAAAAGTTTTTCACAAAACTACCAAGGAAGCAAATAGAGTGTTAAGATTTATTGACTGAAAATTTACATACAAAAGCAAGGATGTAGGATTGCCATTAGCCAAAAACCCCCTTTTTCAGTACTTCATATAACAAATTTTTGTTTAACTGACATGAAAAAAATATTCATTAATAAACATGTATGATATTCAAAAAAATTGAAATATAAAGTCCATCAAATGTAGAAGAAAAACAACAACAAATACATATGCTGCCATCTTTGTTTACATTCTTAAAGCCAGTTTTGTACAGCCTGCCACAACTCGCATTAGTTCAGTCTCGGTTCCTCTCTTTTTAGAAAAGCTTTCTTCTAAATTTGTTAAAAAATAATTTAAACCCATCATGTCTGGAAAATGGCCTGCAAGTGCAAGTATTAGTAGTACCCAGGAAAGTGAATAATATAGACAGAAATATCCAAGTGTGAGTATTAGTAGTACCAGGGAAAGTGAATAATATAAACAGAAAGATGCAGGTTATATTCAGGGTTGAGGTAGGCATGCGCCAAGCATATGTGGGTCAGATGCTTGGATTGATTTCCTCTACCAATAAGATGGTATATGCTAACAGTGAAAAGATAAAAAGAACCAGCCAGTACACCTTCCCCATAGTTGCAAAGAGGGTTTCCCACACACAGAATAAGCTGCAGGAGCTAATGGAGAGTAGACCAGAAAGATGTAGGAACACTCCCGAAGCAAGGTAGTGGTAATGAAAGACACTGCAAGGTCTGACAGACTTGTGAATATTGATTAAATGTAATTTCCTATGGTATTCATATTATCTTTGTATTCATTTTATCTATAAAACACCATACTGTTACCTAAGGAAGCCATTCTGTTGCACTTTATAGTGTAAGAATTGACAATGCCATGAATGTATTTCAATAGGCACTATGTTATAATGACACCTTTTAATGGATTTTTGCTTGATGTACATAAGTATAGTTAGACACCACAGATATGCACTGCAGTGCAGGTTTGGACCCCACCTATGTAAAGATATTCCTAGAGTAGAAGCTGAGCAGGAAAGAGCAACTAAATTGATTCCTTCCTTATATAACATACATATGAGGAAAGACTGTGAGAACTGAATTTATTCTTTCTAACAAGATAATAGAATGTTGTAAATTACTTAAAGGACTCAGAAATGTCTGCATAGAAAACTTCTTTAATGTCGCACCATTACTATCACAAGAGGGAATGGACTAAAACTTAAGAGGTCACTGAGGTAATCAGGATTGCACAAAATATACCTTTACCCGTGATTTTATTGACATGTGGAATAAGCTCCCAGAACATGTTGTCTAGAACATCACAGTTGATATGTTAAAGATTTGGCTTGATCATCACCTGTCACTCCCTTGTACTAAATAATTCTTTAAACCAATCATAAAGTATATTATGCTACCTGCTCACATACAGATCTCACCTTAGCCATACTACAGTAACATTTCAGTGTTGATTAACCCATGTAGTCAGGTTTAAGGGAACAAAATGAAATTGATTTATATTCCTTTGAAACCAGAAGTAATATATAAACATGGTAAGTTGCCAGTTTATGCCTATTATTGTACTTATAAAAAAAATTGAAATGATGCATATCTGTAGTAATGGGATGTATGACATTCATGTTCATCCTGATTTCTGCCTTTTCTGTAAAATTTTTTTTCAGACATATAAGTCCTGCAAGGTATTTATTCTACCTGTGTCCCATCCAATGTGTTTCTTGAGGAAGTAGACGGCGCAGAGAAACAGCCTATGCTTTGCTATCCATTTCTTTTACTGCTTTTAAAAAGACTGCACCTTTTGCATTAGTGTTAAGGCCAGACCATGTCGCTTGGACCTTGGGTCTCTCTCTCTATATATATATATATATATATTTATTATATTTATACATGTGCATGTATATATATATATATGTGTATGTAAGTGAATGGATCTTTCTTCATTTGTTTCCTGGCACTACCTCGCTAACGCGGGAAACATCGATCAAGTATAATAAATTTTTATTATTGTTATTATTATTATCATACTTGATCGCTGTTTCCCGCGTCAGTGGGGGTAGCGCCAGGAAACAGAGGAAGAAAGTCCCTATATGTGTGTATGTGGGTGAAAGGGTTTTTCTTCGTCTGTTTCCTGGCGCTACCTCGCTGACGCGGGAAACAGCGATCAAGTGTAATAATAACAATAATAATAATAATAATAATAGTAAAAATTTATTATCAAGGGTGTAAGGCATGTGTACGAGTAGGAAATGAAGAGAGTGATTGGTTCCCAGTGAAGGTCGGTCTGCGTC